>APFE030054413.1:3198-16493 GCA_000404065.3 Pinus taeda
ACTTAAATGCAACTATATGCCAAAGAACATCATTTCGTTCGATGAATTCTAACTATGAGAAGGTTAGGAATCTTTCAATCAAACAAAACGAACTCAAGCAATCACACAACCTAATGCAACTAACAGTAAGGAAATGAAACTTTTCTTTGAAAGCACAAAACAACGAAATGCTCTTTTCCTTTCAACTATTAAATGCAAAAGACACTAGTTTGCTTTTCTTTTCAATGACATAAAAGTGCTTTTAAAATGAATTAGAGAGATAGAAACACTAAGTGAAAGAACTAAAATCACTCAATGTAAACACAAGACAATTCCCAAGACTCTAAAAACCAGTTTCCCAAATCAAAGGAAAACAAGGGCTTATGAGCTACGTGATCCAAGCTCAACAAGACACCAAGGAATTCAAAGGAGGAAAGCAAATCACTTGGAACACAATCAAACACTTTCAACAATCACCAAACGAATGTGAAAACGAAAACGAAGTTGGCTGGTCAACCAAGAACACAAAATCCCAAACGGGAGGCTTGACACACACGGTCACTAGATGCCCTAGGGTTTGAGTGTGAAATCAATGGAGAAAAGCGAACACCCGAAGGATAAGAGTTCAAAACCAGACACGCAACGGTTCAACACACTTCAGCAATCGTAAAAGCTGAAACAAAATGCAAACCAAGCAACAAAAGCGAAAAGGAAGGCTTTGCAAAAACCGAAAACAAGCAACAAACGAACCCTCGCGGAACAAGGCTTCGCAAGCAAGCGTGTTACAGCTCAGACAAAATAAAACAAGTCAAAAGCCAAGTGGAAAAAGCAGGGGACAGCCAAACCAAGAGGTTTAGGAAGAAAATCTGGACCAAAAAGAACTTTACAGGATCAGCGCGGGTGACCCCTCAGCAACAAAGCGATGACAAAGCAACGCCTGTAGCAACTTTGCGATGTCAGCGCGGAAGGACACGGATAAAGGGCGCTGGCCCGAAAACAGGGTCAGCGCGACTGTTAAATGTATAGGCGCGATGACAGGAAAAGCAAAGAAGTAACTGTGCGATGTCAGCGCAGCTGTTCTGAAATAAAACGTGCTGAAGCTAAAAAACAAACAAAATTGAACCAAAAATCCCCAAACCAAGGCAACAGGCTTTCAAGGCAATTAAAGCAGTTCCGAGGACGAACCAGGAAACCAATCAACAGCAAACTAATCCCCAATCTCTGACAAGAAAGCAATAATCAAATCCAGAAACAAGGATGAACTACAAAGAGACAAGCAAGTTCCCCAGCGGAGTCGCCAAATTGTTGGAGAGGTAAATCCCCTCTACGGATAGAGGCGATCCCTACTAGCCCAAAAGGGGTCTAGCAACAATCAGTCAATGCTACTCTGCAAGTTCCTAGTTGTAATTAACAAGTGGGTAAAGAACACCTACTTGGATTCCAACGCTTTGTTTGACGAAGAGATGGTCCTCTCGCTCCTTTGCTCCAGCCGATCACAATCCTCCACTATCTTCGCGGGTGGACACTTGCACAAGCAAAGAGAGAACAAACACAAGCGTAAAATCTACTAAAAAGAACTATACATTAGTCAGGAAAGATGTAATTCACATTGATCATTCACAAGACAAATGGGAATGGAACCATAACAGTAGTCATCTATCTATTAATCAGAAATAGAGTAAGGTACAACCAAAGTCCTTACGCTGAGTCCTTCTCTAGAGGTTCCAGCCAGCATGTCTTCCAGCATTCACCTTTGAAGTAGATCTCCCAAGTCAAAGAGGTCTCTCTCTCACATACAAGGCAACAAGCTCATGACCTTCGTCAAGCTCTAAGCAATCCTCACACAACACACCAAATGCCTACAAAGAGCAGCACTAATGCACTAAGAATTCCTCTATGTCAAAGTCTATATGTTCCAAACTAGCTGCTCATGGCAATGGTGGAGGCTTATATAGGAGAAGGAGTCCCCATGAATAGTGAAAAGATGAGCTTTCCCCCAAGAAAAGTGGGTGACCAGGCGAACAGACATGCCAGAGAAAGGATGGCGACCTTTACAAAGCTAACAGCAAAGTCTGGAGTCATCTGGAAGGCTGGCTGTTAGAACAAACTCGCCTAAACAGGATCAGCGCGGGTGCAAAACTGGGCTGGCGCGCTGGCATCGCAACTCAATTACTTAAGCGGTCCGGTCAGCGCGAACTGATACAAGCGGAGGGCGCGCTTTTTATGAAATTCGACCAGCGCGGAAAACCCGTGTGCTTCCGCGCTGGCAACGCACCAGTTACATTATCATCCGCCACTTAGCGCGTTTATTTTAGGAACAGTTGCGATGATCCAATAAACTTAGGCAAAGAGGGTGTTTCGGCCATTTCAGAGAGCCTGAGCATGGTGGATGTGATTTTATGACACAGTAGGGAGACTGACAAGGTGACAGTGACATTTTACTATGTAACAGGGGGGTTTGTGTTTTGGAAGGAGTCCAAACACCTCGGAGGGGAAATTTATGCAGAGATGAGGGTTCTTACTAAGGTCCAGGTGACTTAGTAATTCCCAAGGAGATACTTATGGTTATGTTTCAACCAGAGGAATTGGGATATTTACATAGGGGAATTATTACCATAGTTCTGATAGGGGAAAGGGAAATAGATAGGGATTTACATAATAATGTCATGAGTTAATATGAAAATGACAAGAAAGCGCTAAGTTTCAGAGGTCTTAGGCTTCAAAGGGGAGATAGAACTTTGCAAAGAAAATATGTACCCTCTTTGGATAAAGCAGATCTTTATCAAGGAAAATGATATGGAAAATGATGAAACTAAGAGACATCAAGCAGATCTTGACCTCTTTAGGGGAAGTTAGTAAATGATTTCGGGAAGAGGAAGAATGGGAAGTTAGTCATGCCTCGTTTGAAGTCCTTCAAATGGGAACTGCCTGCTAACTGTGATCTGGATAAATATAACACTTGAAAATATGGAGTTGATCACAAATCACCATTCCGCAACCTCAAAATTACCTACCCATCCTACTTACCTAACATTTTTTCTTCTTTTTGGTTTGGGTGCACTTAGACTTGCAGACCCAGCTTTTCAACTTTTTCTTTTTCTGTCCTACTATCTACAAACTACCCTTATTTCTTGCAAGGGCCCAGATTAAACAGTTGGGCTCCTTTGATTCTCTGCCTATCTAAGAATCTGCCAAGATTAAGTGGTTTGGATAGATTATTTATTCTCTATATTCTAAAACAGGAAATTGAAACCTAGGGAGACCAAGATTGAGCTGTTTGGACCTCCCTTTAGCTGAAAATTCTACAAAAATGAAATAATTCTTCAAAATTGGAATGCAGAAGTTGCACTCTGAGCAACACACTCTCATGGCCTCTTTCTCTGGTGACTGTTAGCAAATATGGAGCATTGCAGGATGCAAAGTATGACATATTTGGCCTGTAAAAATGTCAATCATGAAATATGAGTAACCTGCTGCAGCAGGAGGCTAACTGCAACAACAATGAAAAAGACCAGGGAAGGCTCATAAATTGAGTGTAAGCCAAAATTTTGGAGGGTGCCGCAACAACTGCAACAAGTGAATCATGTGAATGCAAAAAATGCTCCCAACAATATTGTTGAGGTTGACCATGTGGAAGAAATGATGTTGTCCCGACATCAACCATAGTTCAGGGTGCAAGTTCAACTAAGAAGATAAACATTATAACATGGTGGACAAAAGAAGACATCTTAGCTACAATTGATGATATAGAGTTTAATGGGTATTTAGTCCAGCCATCTACAAAAAACATGGTGTTTCTCCCTCGTCAATACATTATTTAATAGATGGGCTCACTCGTACAAAACGTAGAGGGCCTCTTACAGTTGTGACTAAATAGGAGGAGTCTGAGGTGGTTCAATGGTGTAAGGATATGGCCAAATTAGGACATGGGATAGAGTTTATACAAATCAAATCCACAATTGCTCAAATCTATTAGAGGAGGCCAAAACCATTCAAAGATGGGTTTCCTGGTAAATCATGGTGGTTTGGGTTTAAAAAAAGTCATCCAAACCTTGTATTATGTATAATTAAGGGCCTTGATAGAGGCAATGATTTAAATCTACACCCTATAATTGTGTCTAATTTCTATGGCCCTCTTTCTAATGCATTCGAGAAACACTCTTATGCTCCAAACCATATATGGAACTATGACAAAATATGTTTACAAGAAGGAAGGAATTGTGGTATGGGGGCAATTTCCAAGAGAGGGAGATGAAACATGCCAAATATTTTGTCTAAGAGCATGGAGTGGATAATTATTATTTTTTGTGTCAATGCAATTGGTGCTTCAATCCTAGGATTTTATCTATTCAAGGGTAAAACTCAAGTGAAAAACTATATACAAAATTGTGAACCAGATGCATGCATGGCTATGTATCCCCATGCATGGATGACTAAATATTTTTTTTAATTGGTTTGTCACTTTTCTACTATAGTTATACCAGGTTTTGTCTCACTTGAAAACAGACACCTACTTGTTTTAGATGGCCATGGAAGCCACATTATTGTGCAAACAATTGAGGAGGCTAACAATTTTGGCATCAACCTGTTAACATTGTCTGCTCATACCACTCATAGATTGAAACCCCTTCATGTGAGTGCCTTTGGTCCTTTCAAGAACTATTTCATGTTAGAGCAATCGAAAAGAATCCAGGGTTGAGGTGAAAAGGTTTGATCTAGCTAACCTTGCAAGTAAATACTTTAAAACGGTTCTCACACCGTCAAATATCAAGGTTGGATTTAGAAGGACTGGAATCTGACCAATGAATTATGATTTTCCTATGCATGATACTAGTTGCAATGAGGCATTTCATGTGGATGGTCAAGAAGAAGGGAATGTCCAAGAAGATGTTGAAGCACAAGAAAAAGTGGATGAATAGGAAGATGCAGTTACAATTGATAATATGATTTTCCTCTCTCAAGGACACTTCTATGGTGATTATGATGAACGTGTAAGTGACACACAATATAATCATGAACCAATTGATATCAACATGGATGTTGTTATACCAATTGAATCACATGCACCTTCTGCATGTGATATTCTTAATGACTTTGTTGATCATGAAACTAACAATATGTGGTTGAAAATGACATTGTTGATATTGCACTAGGAAACAACAATGACTAATTGATATTTACAAGAAAAGTAACCCCACCATCATGGTTGGTAGAAGCCATGATGAATATGGACAAACATAATGTCTCAAGAACCAATGGAGAAAGCATGAAATTGAGACAAACATTATGTCTCAAGAAACATTGAGCAATGAAATTGTTCATTTTTTTTAGTACAATAGATCACTGGAAGAAGAAAACTATATATAATGAGGAATAAAATGAAGAGAATGATATAGTTCAATGTGCCTTCATTCGGGTCGCGCACCCATGGAAACCCCAAATTTCGTTCGGGTAGTGCATACAAGGAAACCCCAAATTTTGTTCGGGTCCGGTCTCAACTATTGAAAGGCAAATGTCAAGGACATGCAAGTTTCAGGGAAGGAGCAGTTACTTGGTCAATTCCTAAAGCTACCAGTAGAGAGAGTGTCTATGAAAAGAAGACAATGAACACCATGTAGTATTTGTTTGGGCCGAAGTTCACAATTACTCACCTCATAAGACTATATAAAACTATTAGTTGAGTTTGAATAAAAGAAACTTGAAATTCAAGAATTAAAACAGGTAGCACAGGTTTTCATCAGAGAGATAGTGAGACTTCATGGTGTTCCAAAGAATATTGTATAGGACAATGATGCAAAGTTCACTTCCAAGTTTTGGAAGTAGCTATTTGTAGGTTTGGGCACAAAGTTGTCCTTCATCATAAATTATCGTCCACATACAGATCGACAGACAGAGAGGGTCAACCAGATCTTAGAGGATATGTTGTGGATGTACGTGAGACACCAACAGAAGAAATGGGAGCAATACCTTAAATTGGTTGAGTTCGCATATAATAATGGTTATCAAGAGTCATTAAGAATCGGCCCTTTCAAGGCATTGTATGGACGGATTTGTAACACTCCCATCAGCTGGAGTGATCCATTGAATGAGGTACTTATTTGACCAAACTTGTTGGTAGACATGGAGCAGGAAATATAGGTTATAAAGAAGAATCTAAAGGTAGCAAAGGACAAACAAAAGAGTTATGCAGATCAACACAGGGTGTTCAAGGAATTTAAGGTTTTGGAGCATGTGTATTTGTACATAAAGCCCAATGAAATCTCTTTGAGGATTGGTTCATGTGCCAAGTTGGCACCATGGTATTGTGGACCTTTTAAGATCCTTGAGAAGATTGGACCAGTGGCATATCGACTTGCACTACCCCCAACAATGAAATTCCATGATGTTTTCCATATTTCATTGCTTAAGAAGTATATAAAGGATGGTGATCATGGTATTGATTGGTTTGTATTGTAGTTGGAGCAAGAAGGAGATTTCCATCTAGAGCCTCAGTGCATATTGCAGTGGAAATATCTCAAGATCAGGAAAAAATCCATAGAGCAAGTTAAAATGTAGTGGAATCACTTTGGGCCTAAAGAAGCTACATGGGAGATGGCAGATCAGATGTGAGCCCTGTATCCTTCATTGTTTTCTAGTTGAGGCAAAGTAGTTTGGTTTAATGTTGGTATATGTTTGGCATATGTTTCACTGATGTTTTCGTATATGTATGTATATGTATATGGATGTAAATACTACCATGAGCTAAGTTATAAAGCTCCAATAAGCCGTATGGGTGTCATATTATTATGGTTGTTATATTGTCATGTTGTCATGGTGTTTTTCTTTTAAGCAGGTCTTTCATTGTAAATACTACAATGAGCTAAGTTACAAAGCTCCATGGGCAGTATCTTTGGTTTTCAACGGTTTTTCTGAGGTCATGGTGTGGTTTAACGTCGAGGACAGTGTTCCCCAAGGGGAAGGGTTCTATAACAACCCTGGTGAAAATTTCATGTAATTAAAGTTAATAAAGGAAAAATAAGGCCACGGTTAAGGGACACTTATTCCAAGTTAAATGTTGGGAAAAATATATCTTATTGGGTGTCACTAGATGTGTGTTTTAGCTAAGGAAAATTGGAAAAGGCTAAGAAAAGGGATTAAAAGGAAAAAAGGAATTTTTGCCACATCAATTAATGAAAATAAAAGAAAATAGGAGAAAAAGAAGGTGAAAGGTCACAAGTTGCATGGGAGGAGGAAATTGAAGGAAAATAAAATAGAGGCATCATTAATAAAAAGGATTTTGAGGATCAGGGGGCAAGATTTTTCTAACCTTTTATCAATTCAAGTTTGGAGCTCTCTCATTATTCTCTCTCTCTCTCGCTCACTCTTGATCACTTAGAGTTTTCTTGGAGCACCCTAGCTTTGGATCAAGGAAGGAAACCAAGGATCAAGGAACAAGAGCAAGATCAAGCAGCTTCAACAGAAAAAAATAATGTAGGTAGCCTTTTGCATGTGTGATTTCCTAGTTGGTTTGGACATGCATGTATTTGCATGTTGGTCTATGGTTCTCTTACGACCGGTGGCATGGTTTTGTAAGGTTATGACAGTGGTTTCCGCCTATCCTTTCCTTTTTCCAGATTCCATGGTGTTGGGATGTTTATTTCGGTTTTGATCTTTGGTTTGCTAGATTGGTTTCAGAATCTTGGGCGGAGGTGGTCTCAAGGTTCATTTCCCAAAGGCCTAGGAATCCCTTGACTAGTTTTGGTGGGATACATGGCAAATCCTAAGGGAGAAGTCTTGGTTTAGGGCCTAGTTAACATCCAGGTTTGGATTATGGTAAAGCATGAGAGACTAGTCTTGGTTTAGGGCCTAGTGATTCGAGATTGGATTGCGGTAATTCCTGAGAGACAAGGAGATGGAAAATTCCTCAAGGATAGTGATGGATTCCAAATGAAATTCCAAGTTCGGTTCGGTTGTGATCGGAGCATCGGTTTGGGTGTGATCACATTTTGGTGGTTTAACCTCTGGATTCCCCTAGTTGTTCTTGGATTGGTTTTTCTACAAGATCCCACATTCATGCTTGGAATATGGCACAGGAGTGACTAGCTGAAAGAGAGATTTGATTCAACCATGTCTATGGTTAGGTGGTTCAGCCATGTCTATGGATTCAAAGTTTTATTGTGCTTTGATGCTATGTTGTTGTAGTGCTCATGTTAATCAAGTTTTAGGAGTCCGATTTGAAATTATATGAAATGAGGCTCGAATGGAGGAAGTGAAGGCATGGAGGATTTGGGTATACTGTGATTGACGGATTCAGTAGATGGAAGAGATTTCTCTATCCAATGGTGGTTGGATAATTCGACAAAAATTGGGCAAGGCTCATTGGTCATGATAGTACCAGCATACTGGAGTCTACAGAGTCATTTTTACAGTGTAATCAGCGAGGATCGTTGATCATGGTGGCCTTCAGCAGATGGTAGTTCACAGATCTGTGAGGTAAACATTTTCCCGTTTGATAGTGCCAACATACTATGAAAGAATTTGAGTCTTCCTGCTCATAGAAGTGAGTTGTTCCATGTATAATTTGCTTGATAAATTAATAGAAGAATTGAGCAGCGCAGCAACAACATGGTGGTTTTTTGTCTGGGATAAGTTTTCCACCAAAAGCAATTGTGTCTATTTGTGATTGCTTTCATGGTTTCTAAATTATTTTTGATGCACTAATATCTAATTATGTGTTTCAGTTTATGCATGTTAAAGATTAAATAATAGGAGAAAATTTGTATAAGTATTCACAATATTGATTCACCCGCCCCTGCCCCCATCTCCAATCCCCTCCTCCTCTCAGTAGTGATCTAGTTTCCAACAAGAACAACTACCTCACCAAGGGTGGCTCTTTATGAGAGGAACTATGTGGACTTGCATTCATAAGTTCAGATTTTAAATGAAGAAGTACGACTATATATGAGGAAAGCAATTTTGATTATCTTTTTTAATAGAAATTTATAATATTTTTCTTGAAAAAAAAAGAAAGGAAGAAAAGACTAAATTAAAGTCCTTAAAAATTAAAAAACGAAGCAATAATAATAATATAAATAATAAGCCATAAATAAATCTTTTAAAATTTGACATGCCTTTATGTTCCTTGTTTATTTTTATTTTTTTTAAGAAGTATTAAAACATTCTCGTCCAATGGTTGGATGTGTGTTAATAATGCTTATTAAAACATTCCCTTTCAATTGTTGGGCGTGTGTTTATGAAAACGCTTTAGTTTTCCCGTAGCTTTGTAGTTTCAGTTATGGACTTACGGTTTGATTGAAAATTCATATTCATA
Source organism: Pinus taeda (assembly GCA_000404065.3). Taxonomy (NCBI): domain Eukaryota; kingdom Viridiplantae; phylum Streptophyta; class Pinopsida; order Pinales; family Pinaceae; genus Pinus; species Pinus taeda. The sequence continues at coordinate 12,488 of APFE030054413.1, forward strand.
GGATTTATATTGTATTTTAATATATTGTACAAAATATAATGAAAAAAACTTGTTGGTCTTTGGGTTTCCAAGTTAAAATTTATGTAAATTTGTGTGTCATGCTATTTTTTTTGTTTTTATTAGGAATCTATTTGCAACAATTATTTGTACATAATTAAAACTTACATCAATATGATAAAAGTTTTGGTCTTGTAAAAAATGAAATTAAGACCATAAAATATTTTACAATATTTTTCTAATTTTCATTATCATATATTTACACTAATAATATATTTCCTCAAACATAAGAACTTCATTTTTAAAATGCTTATACCCTTGAATCATTAGATTATTCATTAATAAATTAAAATGGTCTAGTATGAAACTAATGTGATTTTGGATTGCTCAAGTGAATGGAGAGTTAAGTAATCACCTTGACTTCATTTTAGTTATAGTTTGCTCTACAAAGATTAGGATGCATAGTAGAATATGTTTGTTTTACCCAAATAACATGTAGAAAATTGACAAATGACAAAGAATAGGAAAAAATTAGCAAGTTGACATGTTTATGACTTTGTATATTTGTTATTCCTTGTTGAAGGATATTTAGATTTCCATTTAACTGGTGGCAAATTTTCTCAAACAATGACAAGGAATTTCCCTCAAATATAAGAAATAATTAATATGAAAAAAAGAAGCATGTAAAATTGAAAACTTAACAAATAGCTAATCCCAAAATATTTTAAAAATTGATGCTTTTATAAGGATATTTGTAAATGCCACTTTTGTTGGAAACTTAAGCTTTAAACTAAGATTTCTCTTTTTAGTGTAAATAGAGATTGTGGTACTCTTAATGTCTCTATTTTTTCTTCCATCCTAATTTCATTTTGGATAGACACAACATAACCTCCTATAATTGCTTTTCGTAGTAATTTCTTTTTAGACACAACATAACCTCCTGTAATTGTTTTCCATAGTAATTTCTTTTTATAGACACAAAATAACCTCATAATCCCAAGTTAACATACTTATGCCTTTGTAAATGCTTGGAAGAATCACACTGGCAAGTTAACCTCCTTACCGTTTTGACTATGCTTTTATTTGCTTGGAAGAATAAGCGTAAAGGCTTAGGTTTCAATTTTGTTGGTGACACTACTTCAATAAATCATTAAATCTCTCTTTGACAAAAATGGTTAGGTCATTATAATTATTTTGCATCTTTATTACTCAATATATTAGACCATTTCATCATGTGAAAGCAAGACAAACCATATCATTAAATAGACCATTTTAGTTATCAAATTTTAAGTGGAATAGAATGCAACTTATTATATTATGAAATTTAAACCTCAAAATTTCATGTATTATACCAGGTAACTTTTACCATGTAATATCAGTTAAAAAAAAAGACAAACCAATAAACTAATAAAAGAATATTGAGGAAAAAAAAACACAGGTCTAGAGTATTCCAACAAAATAAAAATCAAATATCCAACACAAATTCTCTTTTCCTTACAAGTCAAAACACCAACATTCAATTTTCATATCTAAAATTAAGAGACAATCTAACTTCTAAATCCTCATTATTCCACCCTAATAAAAGTGAAATAGATATAAAATATTTAAAGGCACACAATACAAATCCTCATTATTCCAACATAATAAAAGCGAAATAGATATAAAATATTTCAACACAAACTGTACTAGTCCACTTCTAAATCTAGATTTGTAAGAACCGAAAACACCAATACAAAACCAATAAAACAATATAAAAATTTGGAAAAAATGAAACAGCTCTAAAATATTCCAACAACATAACGAAATAGAATATCAACACAAATCCTCATTTCCTTGCTGTTCAAAACAACAGCATTCAATTCTCATATCTAAAATTAAGAGACAATCCACCTTCTAAATCTTGTAGAATATCAACACAAATCCTCATTTCCTTGCTGCTCAAAACAACAGCATTCAATTCTCATATCTAAAATTGAGAGACAATCCACCTTCTAAATCCTGATTTGTAAGGGTGCTGTATCATCTTCTAACACGGTTAAAAAAAAAAGAAATAAGGGAAAATTATTTAATCAACTTCCTCAATTTTAGGCCCCGAGCCTGCAGCAGCAGAATAACCCTGTTCAGGGGAGCCAGCAGCTCCATAGGCTCCACCAGGTATATCAGCACCAGCGCCTTGGTACATCTTAGCAATGATAGGATTGCAAGTGTTCTCCAGCTCCTTCATCTTGTCATCAAACTCGTCAGCATCTGCAAGCTGGTTGTTATCCAGCCATTGGATAGTCTGTTCAAGGGCATCCTCAATCTTCGTTTTATCAGATGGATCTAACTTTGCCGCAATCTTATCATCTCGAATGGTATTCCTTACGCTGTAAGCATAGTTCTCCAAAGAGTTCTTGGCCTCTAACTTCTTCTTGTGCTCTTCATCTTCAGCCTTGTATGTCTCAGAATCATGAACCATCTTCTCAATCTCCTCCTTACTCAATCTACCCTTGTCATTTGTAATGGTGATTTTGTTTTTGTGACCAGTGGTTTTGTCCTCAGCAGAGACATTTAGAATACCATTGGCATCAATATCAAAGCACACAGTGATCTGGGGAACTCCTCTGGGAGCAGGGGGAATACCAGAAAGTTCAAATTTACCCAACAAGTTATTGTCCCTGGTTCGAGTTCGCTCACCCTCATACACTTGAATCAACACACCAGGCTGGTTGTCTGCGTAAGTAGAAAAGACTTGCTCCTTCTTTGTGGGGATGGTAGTATTCCTGGAGACGAGAACTGTCATAATCCCACCTGCAGTTTCTAGCCCTAATGAAAGGGGAGTAACATCTAGAAGCAACAGATCTTGCACTTTCTCACTGCCCTCTCCACTCAAAATAGCAGCTTGCACTGCAGCTCCGTATGCAACAACCTCATCAGGGTTAATGCTCTTGCAAAGCTCCTTGCCATTGAAGAGGTCCTGCAACAAGGACTGAACCTTAGGGATCCTGGTAGACCCACCAACAAGAACCACATCATGGATTGAGCGTTTGTCCATCTTCGCATCCCGCAGGCATTTCTCAACAGGCTCCATGCACTTCCTGAACAAATCCATGTTCAACTCTTCAAATCTAGCCCTAGTAATAGTGGTATAGAAGTCAATACCTTCATATAGGGAATCAATCTCAATGGTGGTCTGGGCAGTTGATGAAAGGGTTCTCTTAGCTCTCTCACAGGAAGTTCTGAGTCTCCTGAGGGCTCTGGCATTACCACTAATGTCCTTCTTATGTTTTCTCTTAAACTCTTGTACAAAGTGGTTCACCAATCTATTATCAAAATCTTCACCACCCAAATGTGTATCACCAGCAGTAGCCTTCACTTCAAAAATACCATCTTCAATTGTGAGCAGAGACACATCAAAAGTACCTCCACCCAAATCAAAGATAAGAACATTCTTCTCACCAGAACTGCTAGCCTTCTTGTCAAGCCCATAGGCAATAGCAGCAGCAGTGGGCTCATTAATGATTCTCATAACATTCAAACCGGAGATTGCCCCTGCGTCCTTGGTTGCCTGCCTTTGAGAATCATTGAAGTATGCAGGAACAGTGACCACAGCATTCTTAACAGTGGTCCCGAGATAAGCTTCTGCAATCTCCTTCATCTTAGTTAAAACCATGGAAGAGATCTCTTCGGCTGCAAAATGCTTCTCCTCCCCTTTGTATGTTACAACGATGCTGGGCTTATCGCCAACCCCTAAAATGACCTTGAAAGGCCATAATTTCGCATCACTCACAACGGAGGGATCAGAGAACCTCCTACCAATCAACCGCTTTGCATCTGCCATAACATAGAGAACTGATTTAGATTGAACACAAATGCAAAAACTACACAAACAGAAGAATCTTACAGATGCAAATTCAAGCCTTCATATCAATCACCTTCAAAAAACTATAAGCTGAATTATGTATATCCCGGTTCATATTCGAGAATGAAAGGGGAATTAATATACAACAACTGAATCACATATACAGAA
>APFE030054417.1:0-22420 GCA_000404065.3 Pinus taeda
ACATGAAAGATCTTGGTGCTGCAAACTATATTTTGGGCATGGAAATTAAAAGAGATCGGGCAAAGAGGAAACTTTGGTTAAACCAAAGGAAGTATGTCGAGACAATACTACAGAGATTTAATATACATGATAGTAAATGTGGAAGGTTCCTATTCCTATAGGTGTGAGGTTATCTGCTGAATAGTGTCCCAAGACACAAGAAGAGGAAGAGGACATCTCCCATGTTCCATATGCAAGTGCAGTCGGTAGCCTGATGTATGCAATGGTTTGTACTAGACCAAAAATTGCACACGCAGTGGGAGTATTGAGCAAGTTTATGTCAAAACCAGAGAAGGAGCACTGGACAACAGTGAAGCGTGTTTTCAAGCATTTGCGTGGCACTAGTGATTATGGTTTGTGCTACCAAGGAAGACTAGGATTGGACAGAGTGTTGGATATTCGTGGCTTTGTTGATGCAGACTCGACTGGAGATCTGGATCAGAGAAAATCTATAAGTGGGTATGTGTTTAACCTATTTGGATGTGCAGCCAGTTGGATGAGTATGAAACAATCTGTAGTGGCACTATCAACTACAGAGGCAGAATACATGGTAGCCACTCATGCAAGCAAGGAAGCAGTTTGGTTGCAGAGATTGTGTTCAAATATGAAGTACAGAATGATAAATAGAAGTGACAGCAAAAGTGCAGAATTTTCTTTTGCAAAGAGGCCTGCAATATCATTCAAAGACAAAGCAAATTGATGTTCAGTATCACTTTGTGAGGGATATGATAGAAGACAAAAAGGTGTTGCTGGTAAAGGTGGACACTTTGAAGAATACTACAGATGCATTGACAAAATCTGTGAGTTTTGAGAAGTTCTCTTGGAGTAGAGAAACAATGGACGTTTTAGGGCTAGTAAAGTGACTAAGCTCTCTTGTGGCCCCCTGTTGAAAGAAAACAACAAGTGGGAGAATGTTGGGTTGTGTTATATTCTTTCCACGACTAGCCCACATAGTTAACTAGGAGGTTAGAGGGGGGCGGAGCCCCCCCTTTGTTGCGTCGATTTTGTAGCTGGGGGGGGGGGGGGGGGGGGGGGGGAGTGTCAAAATTTTGGTTTTGGACCTTATGTTAGGTTGGGTAGACCCGTCTATGGTTTTGTGTATGATTTTTGCACATGTTTTTTTTTTACGTGATGGTTTTTGGTCCATGGTATTGGATGCGATGGTTTTCGGTCCATGGTATTGGATGCTTCAGCATGTATAAATATGTATTGTAACATTGGAAGGAATATAATGAAAAATCAAGCTGGTTGTCATGGTTTTGGGATCCAGGGTAAAATCTTTGTGTATATGTGTTTTATGTGTTATGCTCTTACATTGTCTATTTTATGCGTTTTAGAATTCATATGCAGGTAATTTTTGTTCGGGGTTAAAAACTACAATCTTGTCTGTACACAACCTTCTTTGTTTTTTGGTTCCAAATCTTATAACCTTTCAAACCATCCTTATACCCAATAAAGATGCACTTTTCATATTTACTATCCAACTTTGTTTTGTTCTCCTTTGGAACATGTACATATGCATCACATCCAAATACCCTTAGATGTAAAAGAGAAGGTTTCTTACTAGTCCATACCTCTTGTGGAGTCTTAACCTCCAATGTTGATGAAGGTGATCTGTTGACCAGGTAACATGCAGTCTCCACTGCCTCTACCCAAAATTCCTGTCCTAACCCAACACTACTGAGCATGCTTCTTGCCCTTTCCATCAACGTGTTTTTCATTCTTTCTGCAACTCCATTTTTCTTAGGCGTGTATGGAGTATTCTTTTGTCATGATATACCACACTTCAAACTCTTCAAATTCCTTCTTGCAAAAATCTCCACTGTTATCTATCCTTGACACCTTTATCTTGTTCTCTATTTGGTTTTCCAGCAAAGCCTTAAATTCTTTAAACCTGTCAAAGACTTCAGATTTCTTCCTGTGGAAATATATCCATGTATTTCTTGAGAAGTCATCTATAAATGATACATAGTACACAGAATTTACCAGTGATGGAACCAACATAGGTCCAAACACATCACTATGCACAAGTTCTAATATTTTTTTCACCCTCTTACCACCAGAAGGGAAACTCACCTAATTCTGCTTCCAATATACACAATTTTCACAAAAATCAAAATCCAGAGAGCTATTAGGCATACTTTCTACCATACCACTACCACGAAGTATTCAAAGTCCCTTCTCTCTAATATGTCCAAGCCTTTGATGCCATAGCATGGCTTTTTCTCCAGAGACCACTAGATTTTTCTGCTCCACTTTTAGGAACCATAGAATTGTTGCACCCATCAATAATAGTGTTACCTTAAAGCTTAAACAGAGTTCCAATCTGAACTATCCACATCAATACCAGTGCTCCTCAAACCATCTTGTAGGTATCTTTCTCGAACACTATTTTTACACCTGCATCATCCATCTTGCTTACAGAAATCAAATTTTTGGCAAATGCAAGAATATGCATAGTACCCAGAAGTGTTATAATCCTTCCACCTTGAAACTTCAACTTGAATTTTCCACGACCAATGATTCTAGCCTTCCTTTCATCCCCTAAGAAGACATCACCACCATCATATTTCTCATACTTGCAAAACCACTCTCTATGGGGAGTGAAGTGAGAGGATGCACCTGAGTCAATCAACCATGCCTCATTATCTACATGCATACTTGAAGAAGAAGCCAAGTACACATCCCCACCTTCATCTAAGGTGGTTTTCTCCTCTACAGAAGGAGAATCATGAGATCCATTTCCTTTCTTAGGAGCTCTAGATTTACATTGCCTTTTGAAGTGCCCTTCCTTTCCGCATTTCCAGCACACATTAACAGGTTTTCCTCGAGATTTAGACCTCCCTCTAGATTTAGATCCCCCACTCGAGGAATTATTGTGTTTCTATTCTGGGACCTTCCTTGTGCATACAAGGCATCACCATTTTGGCCCTCCATAATTTTCCGTCTCATCTCCTCTGACAGTAAGGATGCGACTATTTCATAAAACTGCAAGGTAGTTGCATTACTACCTATTGCAACAACTAGACTATCCCACAAATCTGGTAGAGAACACAACAAATTGATGCACTTATCTTCAACTGAAATTTTAATATCAATAGATAATAACTAGCTTACCACATTATTAAATGTGTTCATATGCTCTATCACTAGGTCTCCATCTTTCATCCTCAAGTTATACCTTTTTTTCTGTAGGAACAATTTTTTCACCAGAGACTTAGATTGGTACAAAGTCCCTAACTTCTCGCACAAAGCCTCCGTTGAAGCTTCCCTTGATACATTTAGTAATACTAAATTTGAGACACACAATCGTATTGTGCTATTTGCCTTCCGATCTAGCTTCATCCAGTCTTCAGCTAACATGCCGTTGGTTTAGTACCTGGATCTACAATGATCCATTGATCTTTATCCACTAGCAAATCCCCCATCTTGAGTTTCCACAACTCAAAAATCTGACCATTAAATTTCTTGATCTGTACTTTCCACTGCTCGGAATCTTCTTTCACCATAAGAATTGATCCCACAGATATCCCACTGACAGGGTCTACCACAGGCCCTAGAAAAACCCCTTAGTAGCAAAGACATCCCATTGAAGCCAAAACAACTCTGATACCAAATGTAGGTTTTAACCCCGTACAAAAATTACCTTCATACGAATTCTAAAAATAGAAAATAAACAATGACGAGAGCATAAAACAAAATATTATATATATATATATATATAATATATATAATATATATATATAATATATATATATATATATAATAATAGAGAGAGAGAGAGAGAGAGAGAGAGAGAAGAGAGAGAGAGAGATTTTTCCCTGGATCCCAAAACCGGGACTTCCATATTTATTTTTCATTATGTTCCTTTCAGTGTTACAATACATATATATGCGTGCCAAAGAATCCATAAACCCCAATCCATTAACACTGGATTAGAACATAACCATAATTCCTTTGATCGGATCTACAAAATACCATGGATAGAAAACCAACATGCCCAAAACCATTTGCGAAATCCATGCACAAACCCAGAGTTAGGTCCAACCACCTAATATAGGGTCCAAAAAAATTTTCCTGGGGCACTGTGCATGGAGTATTCATGGAAATAATATAACACAACCCAACATTAAACTTCAAGGATGTCGATCTAGTTTGAAATATTGTGAAAAAGGAGGTCCACTATTATATTCAAAGGTTGATGCCTGAATGAGGTTGTTTCTTACAACAAGGGATGCTTGCATATTTCTAAGGTTAGTGTCTCAATCAAGTTTTTTCCTATAGCAAGTAGGTGCTAGCATATTTCAAAGCTAGGTGCCTCAATCGGGTTGTAGCCTAAATCAAGTTAGTGTTGCATATTTTTGAGGTTGGTGCCTCAATCAGTTTGATGCCTAAAGTTGATTGGTGCTAGTAAATTATTGTAATAAAAAAATTGAAGAATAAGACAAAAATATTTGAGGTTTTCTCCCGCAAGTCTTTCCACATATATCTAGTGTATTTATGTATGCATGTGATGATTGATTATGTTAATATATTGTAATGTTTTCCATTACAGTAAATTGTTAATATTGGTTGAATTGCCCATTACATTCATTCACTCCCATCTTAGTGTAACCATAGTTCTAACCATTAAATTCAACCTAAAACCACTTAAGAATTCATTATGGCCTTCTCCACTTATGAGAGATAAAATTTCTGGTCACTCAAGTAATCATTTTCTCAGCTTTGTAATTGGTGTATGCCTACTTCATTGATTTATCTTAGGAAAGGTAAAAATGAATAATTATTCTAAGAAATCAAGGAACTATGGTGTTATAGACATATTTGGGCACTGCAGCCCCAATCACATATGTCCATAAACCAAGGGCTTCTAAACCCCTAAAAGTGTTGTTTCATACTCTAAAGGATCAAGTTCAATTGATTACATCATTTCCCAGAAGTTCTCCTTGAAAAACTGCTCAGAACTGGTCAAACCAGGACCATACAAACTGCTCCATGCTAAGGGTGCAATGCATCTCACCTGTTACACATAAGGGGTGCAATACATACTGAAAAGCCCTTTTGTAGGGTGTGATGTGAGAGCAGACAAATGGTAGAGGTAGTTTTGCTAGGTGGAAGCTCAAAGAATCTTTTAGAAACTGCTCATATGACACTTACCTCTCTGAATTCGTCCAGGGATGAGTAAGAGATCATGAAATCTCCAAGTGGAACCAAGAAATATTAGTGAAATGACACTAATCAAAATCCCAGAAGCTGACTCACCCCCCTACAAATATCTATATATGGATCCCTCATCCTGGAGATCCAAAGGCTGGAATTTTGTATTTTGTAAGGAAGTGTTGTTGGTTTCTCTGTGAAGCATTATATTGTTGGGTGATCTAGCTTTTCATGAGGTGAAGAGGGCTTTCATGCTGGGAGGATGGCACTGGATCAGACAGCTGGGTTATAATCCTCTCTTCTACTACTTCTATCAATAAAGATATTTGAGTTTTCCTTGATATACTTGCATATTTCTGAAGCTTGTATCTGTGTATGCATTTGTATGGTTAATGTACATCTGATTCTACATTGTTTATGGTTATAGATCTCTATGCTTTGATGGTATTTTGTTGATTTGACTCTACAGGTGTTCTTTGAAGCGGGGCAAGTGAGAAAGGAGTAGAGAAATCTCTATTAAGGGAGAGAGGAAACAAGCAACGAGCCAAGTGAAAAACTAAGACGGGTAGCTATCTTAGAAACAAACAATTCAAAGTAACTTGTGTTTTCCTTTATGGGAGATAGATGAGAGAGAAGCAGAGAGCACCAAGCTTAGTCTTTCGCTTGGCTCCTTTCTTGTTTCCTCTCTCCTTTGATAGAGCTTTGCCACTGCTTTCTCACTTGTCCCGCTTCAAAGAACACCTGCAGAGGCAAAGCAGCAAAATACCATCAAAGCATAGAGATCTATGACACCATAAACAATGTAGAATTGGATGTACATTAACCATACAAATGCATACACAAATACAAGATTCAGAAATAAGCAAGTATATGGAGGAAAACTCAAATAACTTTATTGATAGAACTAGAAGAGAGGATTACAACCTAGTTGTCTAATCCAGCGCCATCCTTCCAGCATGAAAGCCCTCTTCACCTCATGAAAAAATAGATCACCCAACAATACAATGCTTCACAGAGAAACCAACAACACTTCCTTACAAAATACAAAATTCCAGCCCCTAGATCTCTAGGATGAGGGATCCATATATAGATATTTGAAGGGGGGTGAGTCAGCTTTTGGGATTTTGATTAGTGTCATTTCACTGATAGTTTTGGTTCCACTTTGGAGATTTCATGATCTCTTTACTCAAAAAAAAATCCCTGGGATGAATTCAGAGAGGCAAGTGTCAATATGAGCAATTTCTAGAAGATTCTTTGAAGTTTCTATTAGCAAACTGCCTCTGCGATTTGGTCTGCTCTCTGGCTCATTGCACCCTACAGAAGGGATTTTCAGTATGCATCGCAACCCTTAATGTGTAACAGGTGAGATGCAGTCACACCCTAGCATGGAGCCTCTGTATGTCCAGTTTGGACCTAGTTATGAGTAGTTTTTCAGGGAGAACTTCTGGGAAATGATGTAATTAGTTGACCTTGATCCTTTAGGGTATGAAACAAAAATTTTAGGGGTTTAGAAGCCCTTGGTTTATGGACATATGTGATTGGGGTTGCAGTGCCCAAATATGTCTATAACAGTTGCCCCCTAAAGCATGAGGCTGTAAATCTTCTGATGTCAGGTGACATGCTTTATCATGAGGATCCGAGGTTTTTTGAACTGGAAGGTGACTTGTAATGAGATACAATACAATACATTATCTTCATAATATTTTCATGATCTAACTGAGGCAGGAATTCCCATGCTCAACTTTATAAATTCATTTTCATGTACATAGGACAGACAACCATCTGTGCGGCAGATTGATGATTCTAGTAGAGCCATCATCCCTTAGCTTGGATGATTATCTGTGTAGTTATGGAGTATATTTGATGTATTTATTTTTCCTGAATATATCGCAGCCTGGATGGATGAAATTAGATCCGAGGTCTTAAATGCGTTCAATCTTCACCCGAAGTACAAGTCAATCCATGTGAAAAAATGTTCTGATGTTGAACATGGAAAGACATCACCTGATTACCAGCCAATGATGTAAGCTGTCAACAAGCACGAGAGGAATCACTAATAATGATAATGACCCTCAAGGTACTGCAGTATAATTCACGTGGTGTGAACACATGAGTCGATTTCGAACACCACGCAAAATCTTTCGGTCAAAGTACATTGATATAAACTTGTCGCTGGAAGTGAGAAACTTGCCATTGAAGCATGCAAGCTTCAAAGTACTCAAAGGGTTGTTCCTAAGTCAACTTCTTGGATAATGAGCTAATGTCGACAAGAAGTGACTCGTCGTAGGAGAGCCTTAATGAATCCCACATCTATGACATGAAATGGAGGAAATGATTTTGTGGAGGTGAAAATGATCTAATGATACAAGGTTTAGGGTGGTGGTCATGAAAAATGGAGCATAAAGGTATTGCAGTGGATGAGGCATTAGTTGGGTTGGTGAATTCTCTGAGCGACTTTTCTTGAACATATTGGCAACACTGAAATGGATTGGTATCGTTAACCCCAAAAATGGATGGTATGGAGGACCAATGGTGATATGATCGGTGAATGGAATAACCCAACCCGACTCAATCATGGTGATGGAGTGAAAGTGTCATGTTCAAGAGCGACCTGCTACCAATGAAGTTCTTCAAGATTTCTTCCGTTTTTTCGCCAGTCTTTGCTAACTAGTACCTCTTCATTTTTGTCAAGCTTGAGGAGGATAACATATGCTTGTTCTATAATTTGCCCTTCGGGCAAACCTGTTGCTATGTTTTAGTGAGCCTAGCGACAGTGAAACTCGCTCTTGTCCGTATGGACAAGTTTGTCATTATTGTTTTAACGAGTTTAATGACAAAGATAACTCGGTCCCTTTTAGTTTTAGAGAGCCTAAAAAGAGAGGGAAAGGAAACTCCAGTAGTCCTTTTTCATAGTATAATCCCTTAAGTCTGAAAAAGTATAAAATAATATGAAAGGGATGACTTTTTCGATCACTTTAGCAGGCCAAAAAAGAAAAGCGCTCTATCTTTTTATGTAATGATCCCTCAGGTCCAAAAAGATTAAATTATAGAGGAGGGATGGCACTTCCAATCACTTTAACGAGCTGGAGAGGCCAATTGATCAGCAATCTTTTCATATTTTACGAGTCTAAAAGAGCTTAAAAGAGACTCGTTTTTGAGGAACGAGTGATGTTCTCGTGTAGCAACTGGTTACAGGTAAGTTTGGAACTTTTCAATCACGGCAGTGAAAAGAAGGTGGCTAACAGAATCACTCGTTGCAGTTGTTCCTCAAAAGGGTAAACAATCAAGTGGAGGCGTATGATCGGCTAAAAGAATGGAGGTGATGGTAAGAACATGACCAAGGCTCAAAAGCTGATAGCAATGCGATCACAAAGGTTATTTACTGAGGGTGGATTCATTTTTTTAATGAGCTTGAATCTTTAGAAACTATGCTCAGTGCTAGGTTTATTTTTTAACGAGCTTGAACTTTGCGAAAACATTGCTCGTGATAATAGTCAGAGATGTTCAATTCACCATTAACACTATGTTCTCTTGATGGTCGTACTACCTGTTTAATTGCTCCATTAATAAATTAGAAATGTAAATACATGCTTGAAAAATGAGTTAAAAACCAACATCTTACTTGAATTACGTGAAAAGTAACATAAAAGTAGTTTTACCTCTCATTTTTACCATTTCATTCAAATTTGGGATTGTTGGAGCTCTTGAGGTGTTTTCCCCCTCAACTTTCATCGGCTGATTCTGGGAGATTCGGTGGGCTATTTTCGGTGCCATTTGGACTAGGTAGGAGCTAACCTTGAGCTGTTCAATTGCATTCTTTCCTTTTTTGATTCTGAGCAGCTCTTCCTGTTTTTTTGGGCCTCAGGGGTTTGAACAATTCGTTCTCTCCCCATTGCACCTAGTATACATCGAAAGGTGCGATGCATACTTAGCTAGCCATTGGCCAGTCAGTATGCATCCCACCTTGTACACAGCTAGGGTGCGATGGGCACAAGGAGGAAAGTTTGTGCACTGTTTTTTCATGGAAATTTTGCCCGTTTTTTCCCAAATCAGGATCCTAATTCTTCCCTTGTTTGTTTTTCAGAGATTCATTGGATCAAGATGGTCATTACATGGCATGAACGTGAGCATGAAGAAGAGGATATGATTGCCTTACATGATCCGGGTACAGTTACTACATTGCGAAACTGTGGCTTGCTCAAATTCTTTCGCATATCCAACATGAGGCAACAAATCAATTTGTTGCATTATGTTCTCGATGCATGGGATCCTACCAACCAAGTGTTCCAGATACGAGGTAAATCCATCCCTTTGACAGTTGAGGATATCTACTTCTTGACCGGTTTATTAAGGTGTGGTGCCCCTCTCTCACTATCAGGATCCGCCCATGGGAGTGAATCCATGAGGGATTATATTTGTCGGTTTTGTAGAGATGGATCTCAGCCAAGCAGGGATGGCAAGATTAGTATTCGAGATGTCACTGACCAATCCTTGAGGACTATCTTATTCACCTTTGCTAGATTGGCTGGTAGCGCGGCTCTTCACTTGGCCAACAAGTCCTATATGCAGTATGCCTTGGAATGCCTTGAACCAAAGGTATTCAACCGGTGTGATGTAGTACTTCCAGTTATAAAAGAACAGCTTACCAAGGTGAAGAACAGAAGATCCAAGAACTTTGGTTATGGTTCTATTCTGACCGCTTTTGCCTTGGAGAGGATCCCATTGATGCAACCACAGTACATTTCACTCGGACTGCCAGTACTGACAGAACCACGGATGCAGAGATGGGTTGATCTTATGGCCAGACATGTTGGTCAATCGCAGATTTCATTCTTCAATTCCTTCTTTTAGTGGTTCAACTGTTAGAAGATGGTCTTCACCAAGTATCCATATGTTGGGATGGATTTACAGGGTGACCCATATTTGGTGCTGCCGGCTAGCGAGCAGTGGGGTGTTATAGGTAAAAAGATCTGACCATATCTTTGTTTATTGGTTTTATGATGTTCTTGTGTTTTTTTTAAATGTTATCAAGACTAATCAAACCCATATATTTTCAGATATTGGACCAGTGTGACCAGCAGTGCACCTAAGGGTAGCAGCTGTCGTTCGAGTAGGAGAGGCTGTAGGGAGGGATGTCCTTCACGATCTAGACATAGCAGAGACCCTTGCAGTATTGTAGGATCAAATCGAGGGTCTCACCCTTGGTATTTAGGATGTGAGGATCGACGAGTTACCTCTGAGATTACAACGCCATACTACTGGCATGCCAAGTTGATGGAATAGGCTCTTACATATGATCGCATAGGCAGTGACTTGTTATCACCAGCACCATTAGTCTAGGGTGTTTTCTTGCATTTTTGAGTTTTTGGGTCATATGACTGATTTTTGTCCTAGACACAGAACATTTTGTAAAAAACTATAAATAGTTATATATATTTTTGATTTTTGAAGTTTTATTTTGGTTAAGTTATATGATCCTAATGCAAATGTTGATTGAAATGCTTTTCTTTTATAAATGCTGCAAATTTCTACGTAACACATAATTTCCTAATGAATCAGTTAATGTGTTTAAGTTTATGGAAATGTGTTGATATTGAATGGAATCAAACTGCCTTTCCAAAATATTGACCCTTAGGAACATACGATAGATAGCTGGATTCCGAACAGAATACATGCCAGTAAACTGTAGGATGACAAGTTGTGAGTCTAGCCTGACAACAAGTTGGTGTATGCCATGTGTGATGGCATCAGAGAGAAGCTCCATCAACGTGTTGTACTCAGTGATGTTGTTTGTTGATTGACCAATACATACCCCTCTGAAACTCACTAACTCACCGCTTGGATCAAAAATGGCCCAAGCTACAGAAGATAGGTTCTGCATACTACGACTAGCTCTGTCGGCGTATCCAACAAATGATTCCAATGGGTCCCAAATCTACAACAAATGCAAAAGTGGATTACCTAACCAAAACGATGACTCTTGACGAAAACAAAATGTAACAAAAGCATATGAAGTGATTACTATACTTAGTCAAGCATAGTAACGCTTAAGATACAACCCGTTTCGGGGTTGTGATAGTGGAATCCCGTCATAATCTACTAGCTCGTAGGCTCCTTTTGCTAATACTCTCTTAACAATGTAGGGACACATCCACAATGATTGGAACTTACCTGCTCCCAATTTATCGGATTCTTGATCGTAAAGTAAGACTAGGTCACCTTCTGAGAAGACACGGGGCTTGACATTCTTGTCAAATTGCGCCTTGACTCATTTCTTATGAGCTTCGTTAGCCAAGGCAGCATCATGATGGGTTTCATCCAGTTGGATTAGTTCCAAGAAATGAGCCTCTTCCTCTGAAGTTCTGGGGAGAAGGTCAACTGCGAGCTTGAGAGATGAAATTTCACACTGAACCGGTAAGACCGCTTCTAGGCCATACACCAGTTGAAAGGGTGTAAATCTAGTTGCATTTCTCACCGATGTCCTATATGCCCACATGGTCGAGTACAAGATTAGGTGCCAACTTCTTTTGTGGAATCCAATCACCTTTGTAGCATGCGCTTCAGGACTTTGTTGATGGCCTCAACTTGTCTGTTAACTTGTGGATAATATGGAGTAGAGCTATCGTGGGACAGTCCTAATTTGGCAGCCAATTCAACCATCATGTGATTGTAGAAATGTGATCCATGATTTGTGACTATAGCCTATGGAACACCAAATCTAGAGACTACATGACTGAAAAAGAAAAGAGTAGCCATTTCACCGCTGTTGTTTAATGTAGGCATCACCTCGGCCCATTTTGTAAAATAGTCAACTGCGACTATGATATACCCATGCCCCCTGGCCGAGGTGGGGTTACATGTCATGAAATCTATGCCCCATTTGGTGAATGACCCAATAGCAACTACTAGATGCAGAGGTGTGGGTGGTATTCTGGTTTTGTGGTCGAAGATTTGACAAGCATGGCAACTTCTGACTGCGACTATGCAATCTTTGAACAATGTTGGCCAAAAGTAACCTACTCATAAGATCTTTTGCGTCGTAGCATAACTAGATTGATGCCCCGCACATGCACCTGAATGGCAATCATTGAGGACTTTTTTCAGCCTCCTCATGGGTGAGGCACCTTCGCAGAACTGTATCGATACCACGATGGTAAAGTGTATCACTGACGATCATGTAGTCTTTTTCTTGGTATCGAGTACGTCGTTGTTTTAAGCGAGAGGTATTAGGCCTGTATGTTTCGGTTTGGAGATAGATTAGTATATATCCATACCACAGATTGCTTGATGATATCAAAAACAAAGATTCATCCACGATTGATGCTTTGGATGTTGAATCATTGGACGACGATGGGAAGTCACATAGTAACTCCGCGAAAACTAGAGATTTCTTTGATTTAGATTTTATGAATTCCAGATAAAACTCTTGCAAAATGGCTATCCATTTCGAATATTTGCCCCCTAGTAACTGACGCGATAATATGTAAGTCATAGGGTTGCAATCTAACAAAATGGTAGTTTTGCGAAAGAAGATATAGTGTCGAAATCTCTGTACTGCTTGAACAGCTGCAAGAGCTAGCTTTTCAACATAGGAGTACTTGCTTTCTATATCATTTAAGTTTTGACTTAAATAATAGACAGGAAGTTTGATTCCATTATCTTCTTAAACTAAAACCATTGCGATGGCCGTATCTGCTGCAGCTAGATACAGGTTAAAGTCTTTTTGATAGTCAGGAGCATACATTAATGATGATTTTATTAGGGGTTCCTTTAGAGCATCAAAGGAAGCTTGCGTAACTTGATCCTAGTTAAAGGGCACTTTTTTTTTCAAAAGATGCGTATAACCTTTAGCAAGTTCGGCGTAATTTGGAATGAACCTCCTTAGAAAGTTTGCTTTCCCTTGGAGTTTTTGAATCCGAAGCAAATTTGAAGGTGGAGGCATATCGATGATTCCCTGAACCTTACATGGGTCGAGTCAAATCCCGTCCCTAGAAACTATGAAACCAAGTAAATGACCAGAACCGACACAAAACACACACTTGTGCTGATTAAGTCGTATCTTGTAGTTTTGGCAACGTAGAAATATAGCTCTCAAATGCTACGGATGGTCAGTCCACTTTCGCGAATGAGCCGGTAGATCATCAAGATATGGTTGAACGATGTTCTTGATGTCGTGGAAGGCGTAGTTCATAGCCCTCTGAAAAGTTGCCCCTACATTCTTTTAAACTGAAAGGTAGTTTATGGTACGCGAATGTGCCCCATGGACATATAAATGCAGTCTCCGACTGGTCCTATGGGCGGATATTTATTTGATTATACCCGGAAAACCCATCCATGAATGAAAAGATTTCGCATCTAGTGCATTCATCAATTATCTGGTCGATGAAGGGTGTCGGGTGGTTGTCCTTTGGACAAGCTTCATTTACATCCCTGTAATCAACCCACACTCTAATCGTTCCCTACTTTTTCATCATAGGAACAATATTCGATACCCAATCAGTTAGAGGAACCCTGTAAATAAAATTAGCATGTAAAAGTTTTTCAACTTCTGCCTTGATGGCAATGGCTTTCTTCGGGTGCACTTGTCGAAGCCGTTGTCGTACCGATTTGACATCTGGATACATCTTGATTTTGTGTTCAACTATGTTCGAGTCAATGCCTGGCATTTCTTCATATGACCATGCAATGACATCTCTGAATTCGCAAAAGGGAGTGCAATAAATTTCCAGTTCCAAAGAAGAGAAAGATTTGCTGACATGAATATTCTCTACAACATTAGGTTTGGTCGAGATATTTATGGCAATAGTTTCTTCAATATTGGATAGATTTCGCTCGGAATCCATCGTATTTATAGTATTTGGTAGAAAATAAAAAACTGAAGGATGATTAAGGTCACTGGAATAATCTTCATTGTAATCGGGAAGATGGGAACGATGGTGGTAATATTCCTATGGTTCCTCTCCTATCATCATTAACTGAATTATTCCTTTGTCTGTAGAATGTACATGCGACCAAGGATCTGAAGAGGTGACATATTCCTTAGACCTATCTATCCAAACACTCGATGAGCATTGATTTGGGTTTGCCACCCAGGCCAAGAGAATTGATTGCTACAATATTTCTATTGGGCTTGGAGGCAATACCTTGCGATGATCCATGCTAACAAAATTCTTAGAAATCTTCTAAATCCTTGTATATATAGAAGATACCATATTGCAAGTTTCCATCGTGGCCACTTCTGCCAAATTACTTGGAGGCGGTAGGGAAAAAGTACCCATTAAGGTAGGGTATTTTAGGAGGCCTACTTAGATATTTTGAAGTGATTTAGAGCTTCCATGGATTGTTGGAATGCTTCCCGTAACTTGTGAACTATTGGGGAGGAAGGTATGTTGGTCAACGATTGTAATTCCTCCTTGGAAGGGAAATGCAATCTTTCTAAAATATGTTGACACAATAGTAGCCATAGCATAAATTCAGGGCCTTCCCAGTAGGATATTGTAATTTAGGTTTCCATCGATAACTTCGACATCAATTTCCACTGTTTTGCCCCCCAGTTCAACTTGCAAATTACTTAAAATCCCGTATGGGGTGTATGTTCGTCCATCGAATGCCATTAGAACTATCATAGGAAAGGAATTAGAGAAGCCGCTTGTACGGGGACTAAGGTTGGTGCTCTCTACTTCTCTCTTATCTATCTCCCATAAAGGAAAACACAAGCTACTTTGAATTGTTTATTTTTAAGATAGCTACCCGTTTTAGTGGGACTAGCAGCTCTAAATAGACACTAGTTTTCTTATAAACAATCAGTTCAAAGTAACTTATGTTTTCCTTTATGAGATATAGATGAGAGAGAGGCAGAGAGCACCAACCTTAGTTTTTCGCTTGGCTCCTTGCTTGTTTCCTCTCTCCCTTGATAGAGATTTTGCCACTCCTTTCTCACTTGCCCTGCTTCAAAGAACACCTGTAGAGTCAAAGCAGCAAAATACCATCAAAGCATAGAGATCTAGACTCGATATGGGTGTAAGTGGTTATAGTACCAGTATGGATTTTCTCCTGGTTACAAGATTCATGGTCATCAGGTGGACAGATTGGAGGTGTATGATGAATCGACATCTATGGATTCCCATAATCTTTACTCCTTGTGGATATCAAAGCATCATTTTGTTGTTTCGAAATGGAAAACAGAAGCATTTGGGATGGGGAAGCATTGTCGCTAGCAACCAGATTGGTTTCTGGGTTTGGAAACGTATCAGTCAACACTGTTGAGGTATTTGAACTCTTAAAGAACTTCTTGATCTCAACTTTATGTGGACATTCTTTCATCCAATGTTCTTCATCGCATATGACACATGGCTGTCTAGGTTTCTTTTGCCCAGAAGGGTTTCCAGAAGGTTTCTTAGGAGTCGAATCTTCCTATTTCTTCTTTTTTTTTCCCCTTCTTCTTGCCCCTTGGTTGCTTCGGTTCTTTGCCTTTGTTAGTCAACACGGCATTAACCTCTGAGGCAAGAAGTTTGTCATTTTCCTTTTTACTGGAAACTGCAAGGGCTTTACCAGATGGGGCCTTGCAGTTTGCGTATTTGAGGTGCCAATCACGTCATCATCGGCATGAGAGTCCCTGTTCGATTTAGGAGGAGGAGGAACAGAAAACTCTGGTCTAGGAGCATCAGGAATTTTGCCATAGAGAATGCTAGACTGAGTATAGATCAAGTCTAGATATTGTGCATGAGCAATGACTTTCTCTTTAGTGGCAACTCCTCCTGTGGCCACATCTTCTGTAATAGAAGGTAACAATGACTTAATAAACCATTCAGCTAACAGCTGATCAGGAACATATGTCTTTACCAATGGATGATGATGTTGCCACTCATGAATATGATCAGATATGTGAGTGGTTGTTTTCTATTTAAAATTGGTAAGGAGCTCCGTTCCTATTTCATACCTTATGGGTAACTGAAAATGGGTTAAAAAGGTGTTGGCGAGGGCAATGAAGTTATCAAATGAAGCTCTAGGCAATTCGATGTACCATGTCACTGGTAGACCAGTTAGTGTTTGTTGAAAAAGGTGAAGCCTAATATAATCATCATTGTGGGTGTTGGATGAACACCACAAATGAAAGGTCATTACATGATTCGACGGATCTTCACCCAGATTTCCATTGAATTTAGCAATATATGACGGAAATTTATGAGAAATCGCTAAGCCACCAAGGGGCGTAATCAATTGGATCATTTGTTAGCCGATTCAAATTTGGTAATTCTAAAGTTGCTACGAAATGCAACTATTGATTCAGGTTTGGTGAAGCATACCCAGGATAAGATAGGATTGCTTGAGCAATGGGTCTTTGCATACTAGCATAATGTATTTGATGCTGATAACTTTGGTAAGGTTGATGGGCATAACCATTATAATATGATTGTTGGTAACCATTCTGAATATACGGCTACCCATTACCCACAAAGTTTTGTTGCTCAAGCCCTCAGTAAGCTTGCTGGAATTGCAGCTGTCCAATACTGGATGTTTGACCAAGATGAGGGGTGATAGTACCCATTTGAGCATGAGTTGCTTCAGTTAAGTAGCCACTAATCGACGGTTGTGATTGCGTCACAAAGACAAGAGGTTGTTATATTACGTCCTAAGAGACTTGAGGTTAACATACAACAGGCAGCGCTTGTACTTGCGACACTATCACAATAGCCGGTGTAGTGGGAATGTTCGACACAGGTTGATTTTGTTGCGTTGAATATACAACTCTTGGCTCTTGAGGTAGTATTGGTATCCAATGACTATATGCAATTCCAGCTTGATCCGAATTTTGTTGTGAACTCTCATATGGTTATTCTCCCGAAGGGAACAATGAAAAGGCATACTGCCCCCCATATGGCAGCAATACAGTGTTCAAAGGATAAATTGGTCTTTGGAGACTGGATTGCCCAAATTGATACTGATGTGAAGGATCAATTTGTTGAGTCTCAACATAAGAAGTTCCAGATAAGGTCCCAGATGAAAAAATAGGAACAGAACATACTGTCGAAAAAGTCCCTGGGTGGACTCCATCTAGTGGTTGAGAACTAGTTGGGATAGATGGTATACCAGCGAACATTGTCGGAGTAGTGGTAGGAGGTTCTACTGCTGCTATATCAGATGACATAGTCCTAGATGTTGATGGTTGTTGAGACATATTGAGTCTATCCAAAAGATTTCCTAGTGATTCGATAGGAACTCCCAATGAAGGGTGATCAAAAGAACTAACTTCTATGGTAGAAGGATATAGGTGGATCCCAATTCCAAAATGCAATGGGGTATTGGATGGAAGATCCTCCACAATCTCTTCTATGGCGATCAGTCTAGGTGGAAGAGGTAGACCGTCAGGTCCATAAAATATTTCAGGTGCTGAAGAAGGTATAGACTCTGTAGCAACAGATGTTGGAGGGGTGACACCTTCTGAATCAGCCCTAGATGGAGCTAGTTCAGGAATAGAAGTGTTTACCGTTACACTAGAATCAGTTCTAATGTCCTCTTGTAACTGCAGAACTTCTTCTGTAGAGGCAGGGATACTAGAAATAATTGGGGTAACTGGAGTCTCTGATGATGTTGAAATACAAGTTTCAAATAAACCAGGAGAAAAAATAGTTTGAGTTGAGTTAGCGTAGTTTAACGATTAGAGTGTGCGTTGATTACAGGGATGTAAATCAAGCTTGTCCAAAGGAAAACTACCCTACACCCTTCATCGACAAGATAATTGATGAATGTGCTGGATGCGAAATCTTTTCATTCATGGATGGGTTTTTGGGGTATAATCAAATAAATATCTGCCCACAGGACCAGTCGACATTTATATGTTAGTGGGGCACATTCGCGTACCATAAACTACCTTTCAGTTTAAAGAACGCAGGGGAAACTTTTCAGAGGTCTATGAACTATGCCTTCCATGACATCAAGAACATCGTTCAACCGTATTTCAACGATCTACCGGCTCATTCGCGAAAGCGGACTGACCATCCACAGCATTTGAGAGCTATATTTCTACGTTGCTGACACTACAAGATACAACTCAATCTGCACACATATGTGTTTTGTGTCGTTTCTGGTCGTTTACTTGGTTTCGTAGTTTCTAAGGACGGGATTCGACTCAACCCATGTAAGGTTCAGGCAATCATCGATATGCCTCCACCTTCAAATTTGCTTCAAATTCAGAAACTCCAAGGGAAAGCAAACTTTCTAAGGAGGTTCATTCCAAATTATGCCAAACTTGCTAAAGGTTATACACATCTTTTGAAAAAAGAAGTGCCCTTTAACTGGGATCAGGTTGCGCAAGCTTCCTTTGATTCTCTAAAGGAATCCCTAATAAAAACATCATTAATGTACGCTCCTGACTATCAAAAAGACTTTAACCTGTATCTAGCTGCAGCAGATACAACCATCGCAATGGTTTTAGTTCAAGAAGACAATGGAATTGAACATCTTGTCTATTATTTAAGTCGAAACTTAAATGATACAGAAAACAAGTACTCCTATGCTGAAAAGTTGGCTCTTGCAGCTTTTCAAGCAATACAGAGATTTCGACACTATATCCTCTTTCGCAAAACTACCAATTTGTCAGATTGCAACCCTATGACTTACATACTATCGCATTAGTTACTAGGGGGCAAATATTCAAAATGGATAGCCATTTTGCAAGAGTTTGATCTGGAATTCATAAAATCCAAATCAAAGAAATCTCTAGTTTTCGCAGAGTTACTATATGACTTCCCATCATCGTCCAACGATTCAATATCCAAAGCATCAATCGTGGATCAATCTTTGTTTTTGATATCATCAAGCGATCTGTGGTATGGAGATATACTAATCGATCTCCAAACCCAAACATACAAGCATAATACCTCTCACTTAGAACAATTACGTACTCGATACCAAGCAAAAGACTACATGATTGTCGATGATACACTTTATCGTCACGGTATCGATACGGTTCTGCGAAGGTGCCTCACCCATGAGGAGGCCGAAAAAGTTCTGAATGATTTCCATTCAGGCACGTGTGGGGGGCATCAATCTGGTTACGCTACACCGCAAAATAACTTACGAGTAGGTTACTTCTGGCCAACAATGTTCAAAGATTGCATAATCATAGTCAAAAGTTGCCATGCTTGTCAAATCTTCGACCGCAAAACAAGAATACCACCCGCACCTCTGCATCCAGTAGTTGCTGTTGGGCCATTCGCCAAATGGGGCATATATTTCATGACATGTAACCCCACCTCGGCTGGGGGGCATGGGTATATCTATAGGAACTTGCGATGAAGGATGATCAAAAGAACTAACTTCTATGGTAGAAGGATATAGGTGGATCCCAGTTCCAAAATGCAATGGGGTACTAGATGGAAGATCCTCCACAATCTCTTCTATGGTGATCAGTCCAGGTGGAAGAGGTAGATCGTCAGGTCCGTAAAATGTTTCAGGTGATGAAGAAGGTATAGACTCTACAGCGACAGATGTTGGAGGGTTGACAGCTTCCAAATTAGCCCTAGATGGAGCTGGTTCAGGAATAGAAGTGTTTACTGTTACACTAGGATCAGTTCTAATGTCCTCTTGTAGCTGCGGAACTTTTCTGTAGAGGCAGGGATACCAGAAATAATTGGAGTAACTAGAGTCTCTGATGATGTTGAAACATAAGCTTCAAATAAACCAGGAGACTTTGACCCAGTTAAATGAGATTGCTTGGCCCAGAATGATTTCGATTCCAGAGTCAAAGACGGTTGACTCATTAGTCTCCGCAAATGATAGGGTTTTGATTGACTTTCTTCCACAATTACGAATTACTTGATCAACTCAAAATTAAAAGGGGAAAATGTTATTTCGAATTAAATGAATTTTATGACGCTTTGACACAATTTATTTTTTTAATTTTTAGGAGTCGTGAAAAAGCTAAAGATGACTCTAGTCGCCTTCGATTTTTAATGAGCCTGAAGTGACAAGTTCTCAGATGGACCTTTTCTTTTAAGGAGTCTGAAAAGGAATGAAAGCGACTACTCTGGAAATCTAGACAAAGGGATTACCAAACCAATCGCAAAACTGCGATATACACCTCGGTGGTAAACTATAGAGAAATTACTGAGGACTTTATGTACGGCAACCAATCTTCCTGAATACTGTGTTTAGTGCATTGCGATCGATAGGGTAGCAGACACGACTTCCTAAGGATAAAGGATATCAACCTATTGTGGTCTCCCAATATATAATCGACAGTACATGGGAGCACAAGTCTGTACTGACACTTGTCGTATCAAAGAGGAGGAATCACCCAACCTACGATGAAAACGATAGTTATTAGGCTTTATGACGCTGGAATATGTCTCTGGCCTAGACTTCTAGATGTTGTGCATTAGGTTCCAAAGCGTTTTTATGTTCATTGAGGTTTATTTTATAGTTGATGTTTCTTAAGAAGTTTGCCTTTCAAGGTTCACTGCATGATGTAGATGTAAAATTCCTAAATATGCAATCTAAGATGATAAACAATCATTTATTTTCTTTTAGCAATGAAAATCCTAGCTACTAAGGAAAGAAAAGTATGCTTCTTTCAACGTAGAGCAGAGATCACACACTAAATGCACTTTTCCTAAATCAATTTCCACATGCAGTCTGAATGCAAATGCACATGCATGTATTTTTTTTTTCAGTTTCCTTAATGTGAGAATCAAAAAAAGAAAACTAAGTACAGATCTCAACTACTTTTCTTCAAAGCGACACTTTAGCAATTTCTTTTCAAAAACGAAAGGAAGACTAAGACGACACTTTCAATTTCGAATGAAAAACTACTTTCGACACTTCAAATAATTGACAATTCAAATCCAATACAATGGCAAAAGTATAATCGACTATCTAAAAGAGGAAGACTTTACGTCACTCTTTTTCTTGACTGAAAACGACAGTTGCGACACTTTCAAATCAAAAGACGATAGTTCGATTAATCTACTTTTTGCAAAGGAGGACTATAAATGATGAAAAATACATAAAAAACATTCACAATTCCTTGTCAATGGGGGCTGAATAATGTAAAGGAAGAAAGTTTCAATAGTGATATACTAATCATAGATAGAAAAACTACTGAATAGAGCTGAAAACAATGAAGAAAAAACAAAATCTGGAGAGAGGAACAGTCTCATTAAATCATCGTACCTGTCCTTAAGGGAAACAGGGATGCATCCCACCTGCAGCACACGGGAGGTGTGATGCATCCAGACTATCAATGAGAGACAGTGCGATGGTCCAGGGACGATACTGAGCTTGATTTTCACCCACAGTTTGTAGCTAAGTTCAGGGATTTAGGCTGAGTTTATGATAGGCAGTAAACACAAAGTATAGGGGTTGATCTAATGAGGTTATTGAGCTACCACTAGGGCACTTAGGATGTTTGCAAGTCAGATGTTCAGTTCATAAACCAACCCGAAGATCGACTGAAGCAACATTGATCTACTTTGTAGTTGCATAGCAAAAGTAGTTCAAAAACTAGTGTCCTTTAGGCTAGCTAGTGGAGCCATCATAGGCCGGTGTGAGGAACAATTTTGACCAGTTCTGAGTAGTTTTTCAGGGAGAACTTCTAGAAAATGATGTAAGCAGTTGACCTTGATCCTTTAGGGTATGAAACAACACTTTTAGGGGTTTAGAAGCCCTTGGTTTATGGACATATGTGATTGGGGTTGCAATGCCCAAATATGTCTATAATAATTGCCCCTTAAAGCATGAGGTTGTGTTGAAGCCCCGAAAATCGGGTCGACAACAAGGGGGATACCCACCCGGTCCGGAACTTGGTTAGAAACTCCTTATCCGTTTGGTATAGCAGGTCCGACTGGGGATAACGGGACCAGTTTCCCAATCGAAGGGTGTGTGTGTGTGTGCAGAGTTGGATGATGCTGATCTAAGAGTACTTAAAGCTAATTTAATTCAAACTTTTAAACTAACTCTATGCTATTGTAATCTAATGAGAAACAACACATCTAATCTATGCTAACCCGGGGTGTATTTCTTCTATTATGCAATCTAAAGAGATTTCAAAGAACAACTGGTAGTAAAGATCATTTAGCTATTATAAGAATAGAAATCAATTAAGATAAACCATTTTGAATAAGAAGTTAGGCAAAACAGTTGTGAACAACATATCGCATAATAAGTTATTCATATATCAGACATAAATAAATGGCTCCACCGTACAGAAGTGCCAAATGGTAAC
>APFE030054421.1:0-10614 GCA_000404065.3 Pinus taeda
AGATATATTGGGCATTTGGGATTCCTTCCTCCCAATCTTCAGGCTCCCCCAGGTCAACCAATTCCCTGACCTGATTCATCTGTGTGTTGTATGCTATGATCCCACTTAGAGAGCTGTGCTTGACCCTTCAGGCTCAATTGTATTCTACATGACCCCTGAGGCCATTAGAGAGATGCTGCAGTTTAAAACTGAGAAGAAATTGGTTCCCTTGTCTTTGTTGGATCTGATAAACCAAGGAGCTAGAATGCTGACAGATGCACAGATCAAAAAGATGAACCAATTGTTTATCAACTCTGACACTGTGCAATACCCTCCTATCTTTGCTGGTTACCTCAACCAATTGGGTGTAGACCTTGCAGACATGATCAGTTCCATCTTGGGGTACAAATCAGTTGAATATATTGATGAAACTGTACTGGTGATGATGACTATGTTTTCCCCTGGCAAAACTCCAATCTGTTATGACTATGCCACATACATATCAGATAAGATGCATGAACAATTTATGAACCTGTCAAGAGAGAAGGTGTTCAGATACACCTCATACATCTACCACTTAATTCTATATTATTAGCATGAGAAATTCTCCTTCATTGTCAAAAGAACTGATGCACAAGGAAATCCAAGGTCGGTAGTGTACTGGAGCTCAGTTTTTCACTGTAGAGCCTACTCTCCATACACTTACTATGAGTTCATAGACCTCTTCATCCACCCAACCATGTCTCTGTTCCTAAGCTCGCCTCCTCCAAGACTGACTGATGAGATGCAGAGGATCTTGCAGTTGTCCAAAGTGTACAGCATTGGGGATTGGTATTTTTACCAAAGCTACACCGTCATCAGAATATATGGTTGTGAGCTACCCCCATACAGACTGCCCAAGTATGTGCCCATGAGACTATTTGCCCTTGAATACTTCAGGAAATTTGGGAAAATGCTGATATGATACACTTCTCAGGCAAGGGCAAGAAGGCACAACTGAGAGTGAAAAATCAATTGGGACACCTTGTGTTGAACAAAAGGGAGGAAGGCTGGAAAGAAGCTGATAGAAAGCTAGAAGGCCTTGGCCTAAAGACCAGTTTCCTCTGGAAACCCTATGACCCCAATCACTCCATATCATTAAGAAGGGTCAAATATAGGCTCTCTAGTTATGACCATGTAAGGTTGCCTCACATTGAAAAATATGCCAATCAACCAAAATGGAAGAGAGGCACACTAGAGGAACCCATCACACAAGAAGAACTGAATGAGAGAGAAAGAAGAAATCTTCTTAAATTGGCTGACTTGGAACTTCCTGCACATGTATACTCTCTGCCAAAGCCTCAAGCACGAGCAGTTGCCTCATCCTCCACAGTACATCAGGAGGTAGTCCAAACTACAATTCAAGCTCGCAGCAAAGGCAAGGAAAAAGTGATCGAACAAGAACAGGTACAACAGGCACAGGTTCAGCAACCTCAACAGGTACAACAGCCACAAAAGGAGTAGCCAGGGCAGGGAGAACAGACAGCAGAGGCCCCAATGGCCACACAGCAGCAGCCAACACAAATGGCACCTCCCAGGCAAGACTCAAGGATCGATTCTTCTGTCCTCCAGACCCCACAAAGGGAGGACATCAGCAGGAAAAGGGACAGAGAGACTCCCCTTACCACCTCAGAAACTCAAGGGGAGAAGAGGCAAAGGCTAAACCCTTTTTTAGAAGAAGAAGTGCCAATAGGGAAAACTTTAGGTACAGGCCTACCCAGCATGGAGGCCTCAGCCAGTTCCTACCAGCAAGAACAAGAAAGGGTAGCAGGAGGAGAAGTTAGCTCCTCAGGCCAATAGAGGGAAGACGAGAGAAGCATCAAGCAACAATTCAAGGACATCAAAAAGAGAAATGAACCCTTGAGGTTGCAATTATATAATCACTTATTAAAGATGGCTCCCACTAACGAGCAGAGACTCATGTCTGCCTATGATGCACATGAGAGTAAAATGATAATGAGCCATTTCACACCAGCCGTGCAACAACCACAGTTAGCTGTTGATTATATCAGGACCAACCTTGAGGTCCTGTCCAAGGACATCCACCCAATGGATCAGATTGAATTGCACAAACAAATGGGTGAGATGGTATATGCCACCTTGGCAGATAATACCTTGGTGAACTATAGGCTACAAAATAGCCTAAATAATACCACTGCACAACTTGAGTTGGAAAGAGCATCCTCTTAAGCAAAAGACAACATGATCAAAGCTCTAGAAGACATCATAATAGAGCTTGGACATGATCCTAAGGTTGTCAAGGCAGTGCAGGAGATTCTGAAGCTGAGGGATGCTGATATGGCAACACTGAGGAAAATGATAAAAATCCCAGCAACTCTCCATCCTCAAACAGAAGAGATTGCCCAGCTCAGACAAGACAAGGATGCAACAGCTATGCTAGTTACATTATATAAAGAGCTCATCCACACACAAGAGAAGCTGCAGGAATCAGAGGCTACCCTTCAAGCAGCATTGCAGTAAAAGGAGGCAGGACAAACTTCACAACCTCCTCCAGAAAAAATAAATCTGGAGGAAGCTCCTCAAACCACTGCCCCTCCCAGTCAGCAGACACAACAGGCAGCACCGTCCACCTCAGCACCAACAACAGAGCAGGCTGAAAGCCTTGACATGCAGAAGCTGAGAAATGAGATTCAAGCCTTGGAGGTCTCAGAGTCGAGTGAATCAGGCCAAAGCACTCTGACTAAATCAATGAGAAATATGACAGTCCAAGCAGAATGTGGCTGAAAGAGAAAGAGAGGTAAAGGCTCTC
The DNA here is from genome assembly GCA_000404065.3 of Pinus taeda. Taxonomy (NCBI): domain Eukaryota; kingdom Viridiplantae; phylum Streptophyta; class Pinopsida; order Pinales; family Pinaceae; genus Pinus; species Pinus taeda. Next base: position 2,789 of record APFE030054421.1, read on the forward strand.
AAAAAGAGAATAAATGAGCTAGAGAAGGAGCTCACACTAGACAAGGTGACATCTGAGCTCAAAAGGATCCTATGGGCCAATATTGGCTAGTCCATCACAGACCAGTGGGAGTACATTGAGGCCATTTATGAGCAAATGGCGCTCATTGGAAAGGCACACATAGAAATCCAAAGGACAAGGGCATCTCTAGGAAGCATGCTAGAGATTGCCAACAGAATGATAAATGTGCTCAACTATAGGACAAGATCCCAGCTGATCAAAATGGGAATTGCCAACAGGACTGAGACCATTTCAATGGTCAAGAGGGTCCTGACACTAAGAAACCTGGTACAAACCCTGGAAAGAAGAAGCCAGGATATGCAGGCAGATATCAATAAGTTCCAGGAAAGGTTCATGGCATTACAAAATAGAGGTCTTCCTAGCCTAAAGAAGCCATCAGGAAAGCTAATCTCACATGAAAAATATGCGAAGAGAGTCAACACTTTTGCTGCTAATCAGATTTCAGAAACAGCAAGCACATCAGCAGAAACAGGGCCAGCAACAGGACATACCCTTTTCAACAGGGTGGAGACCTTATTCTTCATTATGAATGAAATCACTCACTTGTTTGATGAGCCTCCCCATTTTTACAAGTATACAGAGGAAGATGAGACCATGGGGTAAATTTTGAGGCATCAATTGCCTACACAGGAAGTGTGGAATAATTTAATACAATTACTGTTAAATCAAAGCCAGTAATTACGTTTTACTTTTTGAAATATTTAAATTTTCATACACAGGAAAATAAGGATGTATCAGCAGGTATGCAGAAAGAGGCTGAGCCAACTCAGCACACCTATTCAGCCACCACAACAGTACTAACAGTCACAGGTGACAGGGCCAAAAAGCTACAGAAGGATAGAGCTGCACAAACGCGTCACTCGGCAGTTATAACAAATAGTTCAACTGACTCAGTGAGCTCTAAAAGTCGAAATTTTCTGACAGGAGTAAAGAGCATTTATGTTGTATTAAAGATTGTAATAACTTCTTATACAATTTCTGTACGAGTTAATGAAGATATTTTATCTCTCAGATGACTCAATGCTTGAGATATTTTGTATGAAACACTTCTATATATTCCCCCTCGCATAAGTTAGCAGGGGTTGGACGTTGGATGTCAGAGATTGTTCATATCTATTCTACTGTTCTTTTACTGTAATTCTCAGAGAAGTAATACAAAAGACGATGGAATTTCAAAAGCTCTGTGTGGCTTGATGTTTTTTGGTGTTTAGCTGAAAGTTGTAGGATTCCTGTGTATCTCATGGCACAATAAGTTTTTGTTATAACTCTTTGTTATTTGTTCTGTTATCTTTCATATCTCTTTCATGTTTCCTGTGTATTACAGTTAATAGCAAGGAAAAAGAATAGTTCCAGTATTTAATCACATATTACCTTGAACTCAATCTAAGCTATTTTGAATGTTTTTCTTCAGTTATAGTAATGAAAGCGTAATTCTTAATTGCTACCCTTTCACACTATATCTTCACAGTGATTATTGTTTCAGGAATTCAAGTTTGCTCCTGAGGAATACATCCCTTTCTCACACCCCAGCTTAGTGAAAAATCCTTAATTGCTTTTCGCTGGTTGTTTACACTCCATCATCACAATTTCAAGTTTGTTTCATGAAGTATCTAAATGGCCCTGTAATTCCAGCTGCTCAAACTCAAGATTTCAAGAAACCAATAGCCACAGCCTCCATTGCCCGATGGACTAACTTCATCTGCAGATCTCCACTTTAAGTGCAGAAAGACATCCTTCCAACCAAACATAAACCAAAAACGTTTACTTCATAACTAGCCTAATATCACCACAAAACAGAGACAAACCTTATAGAGAGAGCCTTCTCTGATTACAGCTAGGCTAGAAGCTGTAATCCAAAGATTGGTTAGTGGTTACCCCGGTCGTATTCCCTTGGGAGTCATAGGGAACAACCTAGGTGTTAACATCACCCAAATAACAAATGGTAAAAATGAATGGTAAAAGGTCCTTTTTATAGGTTTTTGAGTAAATAAATTGCAAATTTGTTTATGTTTCACTTTGAAAAGGTATTCTTACGACATTTTTATCCCTTTCAAACAGGTATGAGTAATGTTTGTGTTTTTGTGCAAGATAACGGATTATTCAAGCGAAATCTATCATTTTCAGCCAGAGTCACCTTTAAGCTCTTTTTTGACTCCTAAAACATGAAAAGATTTCTGAGTTTTTCTTTTAAACTCGTTAAAATGGAATTAAAAGATGGTCCATTTACAGCTCTTTTCCGACTGTAAAAACATAAAAACATTGCTGGATTTTTGTCATTTCAAATTCAATATTGGTTATAAAATGACATGTCCTTGATCGCTTTTTTACTTTTTCGGATCAAGGACACTAATGACGAAAAGTACTCCTTGGTCGTAAAAGATCAAGCGGTTCTCTCAAGTATTATTTTATACTTTTTCAGGCTTACGAGACACAAATTTACAAAAAAGTCAACCCTGGAGTCTTCTTAAGCTTTTTCAGACTCTCTAAAAATGAAAAACGTCGAGCTTCTCCTATACTGGACTTGTTAAAATCTCAACAGTAAAGGACCTATTCAATTACAAATAGGAATGGACCACTCCTCCTTAGGTTTCGAATTTAAACTAAGTTGGACTCACTCGAAGGGTGAGCTTATAATCAAGCATATGTTATCCTCCTCAAGCTTGTAAAAAATAAAGAGGTACTTGCCAGAAATGGTGGGAGAAAAGAGAGAAAAGTAAGTCTGTTTGTCACACCTTGTAACCACTCTTGAACACGACACTTTCATTCATCTGGGTTGGGAAATCCTTTACCTAACAGTTGATCAAACCATATTGAAAGTCTTTAGCCGGTTTCTGGGTATTAACTTTGGGTCAACTGTCACCAAACCATATGTCGTTTCATTATGGTTCAAGAGGTCAGTGCAAATAAGCCATTCATCTGCAAAATGTCTGTCATCCATCTTGACCATCCCTAGGTCAGTCCTTGCAACTAAATCTATTCAGCTTTCGTGTTGTGGGCTTGCCCACGACGGATCGCATTCTGTCGACTTCAACTCATTATCTAGAAATATGATCTAGAAATCGTCAGTACCTTGAGATCTGCATGCCTCAATGGCAGGTTTCTCGCCTTTGACAACAATTTACATCATCGACTTTCAATAAAAGGATTCCGTGAAATGTTTGACATCAACACATCTTATCACATCTCATGGACTGTATTGAGTACTCTGAGAGCCATTTTCATTATTGGTGGTTTCTCTCACGCTTGTTAACAGTTTACATCATTGACTGGTAATCAAGCGGTTTCTACCATGTTCGACTTCAACACATTCATTCACATGGATAGAATCGTACTGTTTCGGGAAGTAGAAATGAAGACCCTAGATCTAGTTTCCACCATCGAGGCTACAAGGAATTTTGTATTCATTATACTATGGACTATTCATAAACAGATGGTTGCGTCCATACAGTGTCCACATGTGTCTATACTCATGATGCATTACAAGATCATTCCTATATCATAGCAGTAGTTACTTTTCTAGTCAATTTTCAGTCTCTTAGTCAGTTTCTATCTGAGTATGGGAATGCCTCCCTCAGCGATGATATGATCTCATATATATATATATTTTACATTGAAAGTTTTTACAGGTTCCAACCGGGCTCTCCGTGAGATGATCCTCGAAATGATAAAGTACTTCACTCTTCCTAAACGATAAATGAAATCCTCATCTACTACAGACTTCGCACTTTAGGGGGCAATCTGTTACACAAAAATATCGTCACCTTGATTATTTTCAGTCAGTATGGGTCTATCACCACCTATACCAGCCTCCTAATCAAGTCTCAGACATCAGCTCTTCAAAACAAGCTTCGGAAATGAGAAAAAGACATCAAAAAGTAATGTAACTCTGGTTCCGCACTTTCTCTCACTTTTTCGAGTGGGCCCACACCCTTTTTTCAGAGTACATATGTACGTATACGCTCTGTATGTAAAGGGGAGGGTGCGTGCCCTTGTGAAAGTCAAAAGGCACAATTTTTATCTTAAAAAACTCACTTTGGGTTAATTCTAGATGATTCTAGAAGGAATTTTTGACGTGGATTGTTTGCTGCAAAGTGGTTCATGCATCCAAAAAGAGAAGGAGCTAATCCCTTGTTAGGAGGAGCTATCCCTTTGAAGGAGGATCTATCCCTTTGAAGGAGGACCTAGTAACTTCCCTCCATTGCACTATAAATTGAGGCATTGGGTTTGGCTTAGAGAGGGTTAGAAGCTGAACATTTTTGAGGTAAAATGCTGGTGAAATCAAGACTTCCTAGTTGAGCTTAAGAGGGAGAGATTCACATACCTTTTTGGCTTCATTGGGGAGTGAGTGAAGCTTGTCAAAGTAGAGGAGGACTTCTTGTTGGACCCTGGGAGGAGCTTGTACAGTGTGAGAGGCAAAGGTTTTTAAAGTTCTTCTTCTTTTGAATTAATACAATCAGGCTCATTTTTCTCAACAAGTATCTCATGTTATTTGTTTCATGGACTCCTTGACTTTCATGTTAAATATGTTTTATAATATTGGTTTTTCAGGTGCTATTTAATCGTTTTCCTTGTTTGTGTTTGCACGTTCGTGACAAAGGAACTCATTTGGATCAAAGAAGTGAGGGCATCCCCAAACTTGTGTTGAATATAAGGTAGGCCTTAAACACACTTGTTTGTCGTTATTTATAAAAGTACATTTAGAGAAAGATAGTTTCTGGTTGGTTTTCTTGTCATTAGGTCTTCTTTAGATTCTAGGAAGGTCTATCTTGTCCGCAAGATCGACTCATTCCGCGTTACACTAAGGTTACCAACAACAACAAATACAACCGGGGGAACACTCAACGATCCAATATACACGGAAGGGCAGAGTAACGAAGCTCAATCCCCTTGAAGGCTCCTCGACATGATCAATCCAAGGTTTACCAACAAGTGACCCCAAGCTCCTCGACAATGGTTAATCCGAGGTTTACCATTTATAATACACACAAATCTTCTATCTTTCCCAATGAAACAGACTTGATTGTCTCAAAGGTTAAGACATGATCTCGTGATTGACTCCTCTAAGAGGAGCTTCCCAGAATGTATCAATTACAATTGGATTTATTTCCTACTGCAAGATATAGCTGCTTCTTTGTTTTAACTATCTTGGAGAGTTAATTACTCCCTACTCCAAGATACTAGCCTAAGTTATATTGGTTATAGGAGCCCTAGAAATAAAAAGATTACTAGATCACTTTTAATTAAGCGTTACTTTTATGGGTTGTTCCTTAAGTCAATAGGTATGGAAATTAAAATTTGATGGTGTGAATACTCGACTTCCAAAAACACTAAAAAATGCACCTAAAATGATAAACAATTCATTTTTCCATCAATAAATTTCTAGCTAAAAGAAAGAGTTCGAGAATGCAATTCTTTGAGAAACAAATCTTTCTTTCAACATGTAAATGAAAAGAAAATCTTTTTGTATTTTTCAATCAAAACTCAAAACGAGACTACTAATTATGCTCACAATAAATCCCTTTCCTTTTTAAACCTCGAAACTAAAAAAAACAATTTCTTTCAAAAGAGATCTACAATTTCTAAAAAAAAAACAATCAAAACTACAAAACTAATTTTGAGATCTAAAAACTTCTAAAAACCTAATTAAATAAAAACTTCAATTTTTTTTAGGATATTTTACTTAGTTGTTTAGTAAACTAACGATTCATTTGTTCAGAATAACAAATCAATCAAAAACATCCAGATATGTTTTCTTTAATAAAAATGAAATTCAAAACTTATAACCAAGTTCGTTCAAAGATTTGCAAAGATAAAACAAAATCTATTTCTCACAAAGGACATATTTCACAACCGAGTCAGACTCATCAATAAGACAAAAAGACACCAGGTTAATCTAAGGTTTTTTAGGCTTATAATCTTTGAGTCACTACATAGACTAAGTGAAAACCACTCCAAGCATGCAAAACTTCTAGAAAAACATCTAAAACAAAAAAACCATTGGAACTTACTCACAAGAGATTTTTGATTGAACACATGAAGATCTGGGTAGACACTAAAAGTCATAAATAAAGCTTAAACTTAACTAGAAGAAAACATTTTAGGTTTTTCAAAAAAAATTACAAGGTCCATAAGCTTCCAAAAGAACTAGATGCGACCGCTCTGTGTACTAAAGGATGAGTGCAGAGATGCCCGCATTGTCAGTAAAGAGCGAGTGCGGTCCCCTTGAAACATGAAAAAAAAACAAAAAATGATCCAGATCCTAAAAACTACCCAATCCAACACACATCAAGAAAAAACCAGAAACAAGAATAAGTTTCTCAAGTCAAAGACAAAGGAAAACCAAAAACTAAATTCAGTTCCCCGGTGGGGTCGCCAATTTGTTGGCCAGATAAATCGATCTTGTGGACAAGACCAATCTCCCTAGTATCAGAAGATAGTCTAGCAACAAGCAGACAAGCAAATTTATCTTTCTATAAACATATGCGATTCATAAATAAAAACTATAGACCCTACCTTAAGTCTAACGCTAATTTGTGGCAACCATCCTTCAACCGTTTGAAAGAGTTTCCTTTTGATAATCTACAATCACAAACAAGCCAACATCACATAGCACCTGCATAACTAATATCATAAATCATGTCCATTCTAGGGAACCAATCGATGGGAAGAGCGCAGAGCTCTTCAAGTCATCTGTCATGGCAGTGGTCTAAGTCTGGGGCACCCAACAATTTTCCTTTTTTGGCAACGTTGGATATTCCCAACTTATACAACTTGACAAATGACCCCATCTACCATAACCTACAACGGTCGTTGATCCCACATAAAATACTGACGGACATTCCTAAGTTCAACGAAAAACAAGGGGAGGATCTGGGAACTCACATCACCACCTACCATCTATGGTGGATGATAGTGTTCAGTTGCATATTTTTCCCCACGCCCTCATTGCCAATGCTGCAAAGTGGTATATTGAGTTACCATGTGCTTCAGTGAATACCTTTGATGCTTTAGCGATGGAGTTTCTAAAGCACTTTCAATTACCTATCCATTATGAGATAGGGATGAAACTCCTCACTTCATTTTGTTAGGATACCTCCACCCACATCTCCAATCATATCCATGAATGGAGACGTAGGTGGAGGTTAGCCAAAGCCCCCATCCCTAATATTCTCTTGACAGACTGGTTTTGTAAGTCGCTACTCCCACAAATCGCTAGAGATGGTGCTCTAGGTGGTTCAGCCACAAAGGACCTATCCATACATCGTGCCCAGCATTTAGATTTGATCCATTCACAGTTTGGCACTCTCTACGGCATTATCCCCTATGCTCCCGGTAACCCCAATCCTCCCACCACTCAGCACCCTAGATCGCATGCCGATGGGATCGTCAACGCAACCTCCACGAGCACTGTAAAACAAATCAGTGGGTCTGTTACACTGAAATTTGTCACCATGACTATCTGCAGTTAATATGGCTCCATCAATAGTCATATTATCCTCCTTGAGAAGTCTAATACCTCTGCTCTTCATGTCAAGCTTCAAAAAAGAGAGAAAGTCACTAAAAACATGTTTATCTCTGGGTACGCAGGTTCTCTCTACCTTGCCTACATGTACGCATCCCAAACTCATTGTACCTGCGTACTTGTACGCTCTGTAAGACAAAGGATGGGTGTGTACCCCTGTAAAGGTAAAAGTCGCGAGTTTCATCTTAAAAAAGTTACTTGTGGTCACTTCTAGAGCCTTCTAGAAGAGTGTTTGACGTGTATT
>APFE030054425.1:4575-48976 GCA_000404065.3 Pinus taeda
CTGATATGTAATGAACTCAAAATTCCTCTCTAACAATCTTACATGTAAATACAACCTTAGAATATGATGGTCTCTAATGGAATAATGCCTATTGAGCTGGAGGACGACAAGTTGAGAATCCAGGTTTACCACCAATGCCCAAATGCCAAGATTAATTGCTTCAGTGAGGAGTTCGATTACGACATAATATTTGGCGACATTATTCGTGGTACAACCCAAACAGACATCTTGAAGATCTATCAGCTCACCATGAGGATCATAGATCACCCATGCCGCAGAGGACAAGTTACGAGTACTACGACAGGCACCATCAGCGAAACCAATATAAGGCGTATTAGACATCTGCACAAGAAGCGAAGACACAATAAATGACAATCAAGCCTATTAAAATTTTGACAAACATACACAACACACTTGCTAGAGTACATGTATATATAAAATGAAGTGTACTAGCATCACGCATAGTACTTTTTCAAATACAGCCCGTTTCAGGGCTGTGCGAGAGGGTTCCCTTCATAATCAATTAACTCATAGGCCCCTTTTTGCAAAACTTTCTTGACAATGTAAGGGCCTAGCCACATAGATTCAAGCTTTCCTGGTCCTAGCTTATCGTTTGCCTGATTGTATAGCAGAACTAAGTCTCCCTCGTTAAAAGAACGTGGATGTACAGTCTGGTCAAAACGAGATTTGACTCGCTTCTTCTGTGTTTCGATGGCCAAATTGGCTAGGCGACGAGTCTCATCTAGCCATTCCAGATAAAGGAGATGTTCTTCTAATGGGGTGGTATTGGGAAGTAGCTCGACAGCTAATTTTAACGAAGGGATTTCACACTCGATTGGAAGGGTAGCCTCTAGTCCATAGACTAGTTGAAATGGAGTGAAACCAGTGGCATCCTTCACAGAGGTTCGGTAAGCCCACAAAGCAGGGAACAACATCAAATGCTAGTTAGACTTGTGCATGCCAACGATACGCTGAAGCATTGTAACCAAAATCTTATTGATCACTTCAACTTGGCCATTAGACTGAGGGTAGTACGGAGTAGAACTATCGTGCTTTAAGCCTAGCTGGGTTGTTATTTCCGTCATCATATGATTTCGGAAATGCTTTCCGTGATTAGTGACGATGGCTTGGGGGATGCCAAATCATGAAATAACGTGGTTGAATAAAAATTGCACCGCTGTGTGACCGTCTTCAGCCAGTGTAGGCATCGCCTCACCCCATTTAGTAAAGTAATCGATGGCAACGATGATAAACCCATGCCCCCCGGCCGAGCGAGGGTTACAGGTCACGTAATCAATGCCCCATTTTGCAAAAGGGCCGACGGTAAAAACATGGTGTAAAGGAGCAGGGGGGGCTCGCATCTTCCGCTGGAATATCTGGCACTCATGACAGGAACGGACCGCAAGAATGCAATCTTTAAATATAGAGGGCCAAAAGTAACCAGCACGGAGGATTTTTTGGGCAGTTGCATATCCGGACATGTGACCACCACAAGCACCTGAGTGGCAGTCATTCAAGACTCGCTCAGCTTCCTTGTAAGTAAGACAACGGCGGAGAACAGAGTCAGCACCGAGGCGATATAAGGTATCCCCAATGATATGATATGGTTGAGATTGATGACGAATCCTTCGTCGAGCGTCTTTAGAAGTGCCCGGGTGAAAGGAGGACGTTTGCAAATATACAAGGATGTCACCGTACCAGGGGTCAAGGGTGCTGATGAGAAATAAAGTCTCATCCAGAATTTGATCTTCAGTATGAGAGGGCGAAGAAGAAGATGGAAAAGAGCAAATTAACTCAGCAAAAACGAGTGATTTCTTTGACTTGGCGGTAGTGAATTCCAAGTCAAACTCTTGGAGGATGACAATCCACTTTGAGTACTTGCCCCCAAGCAACTGGCGTGACAAGATATACGTCATGGGGTTGCAATCGGAAATCACCGTAGTAGTGCGTAGCAGAATATAGTGACAGAAACGTTGGACAGCGCAAACGGTGGCTAACGCCAACTTCTCGACATGTGCATATCGAGTTTCCGTATCTAAAAGGTTCCTACTGAGATAAAAGATAACATGCTCAGTGTCATCGTCGTCGGTTTGAACAAGAACCATGCCGATAGTGGTATTGGCGGCAACTAAATACAGGGTGTAGTCACGATGATAGTTTGAAGGGCGAAGCAATGGAGCAGAAACAAGGAGACCCTTGAGTCGCTCAAAAGATTCTTGAGCCATGGTATCCCAATGAAAAGGGACATCCTTTTTAAGTAATCGTGTAAAACCTTTAGCCACCTCGGCATAGTTTGGAACGAAATGACGTAAAAAAATCGCCTTACCTTGCAAGCTCTGCAATTGTTGTAAGGTAGCAGGGGGAGGGAGATTGACTATGGCTTTGACTTTGAGGGGATCCAGTCGGATGCCCTCATGGGAGATGACAAATCCGAGAAGTCGACCCGATTCTATGCAGAAGACACACTTGTGAGGATTAAGCCTGATTCGGTAGTGTCGACAGCGAAGAAATATCTCATGAAGGTGAGTAGGATGGTCCTGATGCTTGGCTGAATGAGCCGGAAGATCATCCAGGTATGGCTGTACAATGTGTCGTATGTCATGAAAAGCATAGGACATTGCACGTTGGAAGGTAGCGCCGGCATTTTTGAGACCGAAAAGGAGTTTCTTATAGGCAAAAGTACCCCATGGACAGATGAAAATGATCTTGTGTTGATCAGCGGGAGCAATATTGATCTGGTTGTAACCAGAAAAACTGTCCATAAAAGAATACATCTCGCTTCCCACACATTCGTCAATAATCTGATCAATGAATGGTGTGGGGAAATTATCTTTAGGACAGGCCCGATTAATATCATGATAATCGACACAAACATGGATAGTTCCCTGTTTCTTAGCGACAGGTACAATATTAGAAACCCAATCTGTGAGCGGGATAGGATAAATAAAACCGTCTTTAAGAAGCTTCTCTACTTCGGCCTTGATCGCTGCAGCCTTTCGGGGGTGTACTGGACATAAACGTTGAGGAACAGGCTTAGCACCTGGGTACGTGATGATTTCATGCACCACTATGCTGGGATCAATGCCGGGCATTTCTTCATAGGACCAAGCAAAAACATCACGAAATTCGTGAAAAAGGTTCGAATAAAGTTGAATCTCCTCTGGAGTACAAGTGACTCCAATGTGAATGTGTTCGACGATCCCTGGTTTAATAGAGATTTCGATGGGCTGGGTTTGTGTAATGTTTGCCATATTACCTTCAGAAGAGGTTTGATAAACATGCACAGGTGACTGAAGGAATTGAAATGGGAAACAAGGAGCAAACCGTTGAATATAAGTCGGCATATCCTGAGGGACAGAGAGTAACGAGGAAAGATGGTGGGTATCGTGCCAAGGAGGTTCCTCGAGAGACATAGTCTCAATAATAGCTTCGTTGGAAGAAAATGTTTCTTTTAAAGGATCCGAAGAAGTTTGATCTGCAAGCCCTAAGGATGGAGTGAACGTGTGGAAAATCTTGCTCGAAAAAGCAAGTTGAGAAGAAGGAGCCGATGCAGCTACGATTTCGACGTAGTTGAGTTCGGCAGGACTCAATGGCATCTAGTCGCCCCAAGAATTTACTTGGTCGACGGGAGGAACGATCCATGGATCAAGACAAGTAGAAATCATATTGACGTAAGCGACATTCGGAGGCGGGGCTGGAAAAACACCCATAAGGGCGGGATCTTTGAAAAGCCCGTGACCTAGACTCTCAATTGATTTGGAGGTATGCTCCACAAAAGGGATAGTTCCTTCCGAAGAGGAAGCGAAAAATGACAGCTGGTCGACCGTAATAATCTTCCCTTGGTGAGGGAAACGAATGATACGAAAGAAAGATGAAGCGACAGCTTGCATTGCATAGATCCAGCTGCGCCCGAGAAGGAGGTTGTAGGTTAGAGTAGCATCAACGACTTCAACTTCCATCTCGACCGTTTTCCCTTCCAAAGAGATAGGTAAACGTGGGAGTATACCATAAGGACGGGATGCTCTTCCATTGAAAGCTTCCAAGGTGGTGGGAGACTGACTCAACGTTAGAGATCCAATAGCTTTCCAACTGGCAACAGACATGATGCAAGTTGAAGCACCTTCATCAATGACTGTACGATGGATAGTTTTCTTATCGATAATGACTTGTATAAGGAATTCAATTTGGGGACTCTGTGTATGGCAGTCTAAGTCAAACGTAATTAAATCCGAGTCAGCCGGGTCTATGCCGCCGATAGCAGATAGAAAGGACTTCCTCTGAGAGGGGCAGCTCTAGAGAACTTCTAAAGCAGACATAGTCGATGGAGTTTGGGCTAAATCCTCAATGATATTGTAGTGCTGAGCAGCACGGGCATTTGGGTTGTAAGAAGATTTCCGGAGTACTCCTTTTGGAGGGGGTCAAAGAGGTGTTTCAGTACTAGGTCTCTCGATATGGAGAGGGTTTGAACTGAACGGAGGGGCACTGGGGGGAACCTCAGGCTCCTTCCCGGCAGATGGATAATCCTTTGTTCGAGTACTGATATTAACAGGTATTGTTCCCGCCATGAACACTTGGGAACCGAAGGAAGAGGGAGGTTGAGAGGGGTCAGCGACCATTTGAGTTTGCTGTGAGGGAAAGGGTTCTTTAAGCACCGGAGGGACCCCAGGAGTGCCTTTCAACAAACGACTAACTTCAAACCGCCGAGGGCAGTCTTTGGTATAGTGATCCTCATCACAGATAAGACAAGAATACTTGGGTTTGTGTTTGGCACTCTCCTCAGATGGAGGTTTAGGCGGTTCCTGTTTAGGTTGTTCTGACTTATTTTTTGCTTTCCCTTTCTTTTTTGCTTTCGAGGCTTTATCTGTCGTGGTGGACTGAACGGCATTAACCTCGGAAGTAGGTTTAGAAGTAGGTATAACCTGAGAAGTGGTTTCAATTGGATCATTTGACTTCTGCTTCCCAGGATGCGTGGAATTTTTCTTAGAGGATGAACTAACAGATCCAATAATGCCATCAAGAGTAGGTGTTGGCGGGGCTTTGGATGTTCCTGGTCAAGGGGCATCAGGCAAATAATCATACAATGTACCTGACTGAGAATAAACCAAGTCGAGGTATTGAGCATGTGCAATAGCTTGCTCTTCAGTAACACACGCTCCCATCGCGATGTCCCGAGCTATTGGAGGAACGAATGAAGTCGTGAACCAATCCGTAAGCAGCTGGTCGGGAATCCAAAATTTAATCATACGTCTACGTCGTCTCCATTAATGGATGTGATCAGAGATGTGCATAGCAGTTGTTTGTCGTAGGGATGTGAGGAGGTGCGTGCCCATTTCATAACGAATGGGCAACTGAAAATGAGTGAGGAATGCCATAGCCAACGAGTTGAAATCCTGAAAGGATCCACGATTGAGCTCAATATACCACTTAGCAGCAGAGCCAGTGAGAGTCCATTGAAAAAGGCGAAACCGAATTGAATCATCAAGCCATGAATTAGATGAAAACCATAGATGATAGGTCATGACATGAGCTTGTAGATCTTCATTAGCTTTACCATCGAATTTTGGACAGTCACCAGGAATTTTGGTGGGAACTGGAGGCCAATAAGGATTATGAAGAATAGGATCATTAGTCAGTTTGGATACATCCGGTAATTCTAAAGTCGCTAAGAACGATAACTGAGGATTGAAAGATGTCTGGGGCTACTGGTAGGATGAAGCACCTGGGTTCCAACCAGGTGGTGGTTGCTCCCATGGGCTTTTCCCTGACGGATTTGGCCCCATGGTGTGCTGACCGTAGGGATTTGTGTTTTTCCCCCCAGCGTATGGATTACCAAACGATGCTGTAGAAGTAGCATATGGTTGTTGATAATTTTGGTAAGGGGCAAACAAAGGTTTCCCTTGAGGTTGTTGATAACCGTAGTGTGGTGGGACTCCAGATTGAGTTTGAGACCCAGGCTGAGTTTGATAAAATGTTTGAGATTGAACTCCAGATTGGATTTTGGGATCCTACTTGGGTCCAAGGGGTTGAGCAGCGCCAGTAGACAGATAACCTTGGGCTATCTGAGCAGAAGGATAACCTTGCTGGTACTGAGGTTGGCCTACCTACTGATACTGAGGTTGACCTACCTGCTGATACTGAGGTTGGCCTACCTGCTGATACTGAGGTTGACCTCCCTGCTGATACTGAGGTTGCTGTTGTGCAGCAGAAGGTTGTCCTATCATACCAGATGGCGGAGTGGACTCGACAAGTGATTGGCCCAACTGTGTTTGAGGCTGACTAGTTTGTCCAGAAGATTGAGTATACTGGATAGTCGGCTGACTAATTGGTTGGGCAGCTTGGCCAGAAATTTGGGTAAACTGGACGTTAGGTTGATTTGGGTTAACAAATGATTGACCGCTTTGTCCAGTATGAGAACCTTGCTGGATACCAGGTTGAGCTTGCTGAGTGGAAGGTTGGCCTGGATTACCAGTAGGTTGCGTATGAGAGGCGAAAAAGGGACCACTAGAGGCAAAAGGGTTTCCTTGGAAGGATTGCCCTTGTAGGTTTTGCTGATGTGGTTGTTCAGGTTGCGCATACGATGCTTGACCACCGTGATAAGAGGTGGAACCCCAGTCTATGGACAACAGAACTGAAATCTCTCCCACTAACAACTGACCTGTCCTAGTCCCAGGAGGTGGTAGATACTGATCATATTGCCCTCCAAGTGAGACATTCGATGCAGGATCAAAACCTAGGAAGAAAGAGGTCGAAGGTCGACTAAAAGGAGGGGTCGATGAAGCCACAGATACTGTTGGAGGGGTTATCACTAAGGTAACAACTGTACCGCGAGGTGGTGGAGTCGAAGGCTCCGTATTTGAGAAGACGGGTGGTGACCAAATAGAAGTCGGAAAAGGAGATGATAGAAAATCACGCAATTCTCTATAACCAAGAGGTAGTCCCCCGGTAGTAGCAGTTCTACTAACATGTGTAGATTCCATTGTGCTGGGAATCTCATCCCCTGGCATGCCGGATTCATCAGTCGTAGTAGGGGATGGGTTTTCCATATCAGAAGGAAATGGTTTCCAAGGAGAAGTGTATTCCCAAAAAGGGATACCGTTTTGAGAAGGCTCCCAAATAGGGTTCGTATAAAACTGGTAATCCTCATTGCCTGGAGCACGAGAGCTAAGCGGTTGTATACTTGGAACAATAGGAAGAATTTGACTCACAACCGGGATCTCGGAAGATGAGATTGGTAATTCCGCCAGGATGAAACTTCACAAAATCCTAGGGAATCTAACGAAACCAGACCCTACTCAGACTAACTCGAACAAAATTTAACCGGGTTATATATGATCGTGGCCAAATAAGTTTTAAGACACTGAACTTGACCTTTTCATTTTTTAAGAGTTGAGAAAAGGACGAAAATATGACTCTAGTCTCCTTCGAATATTTAATGAGCACGAAGTGACAAGACGCTCACTTACACCTTTTCTTTTAGGGAGTCTGAAAAGGATCAAAAGTGACTACTCTGGAGAACTAGGTAAGAGGTTTCCCAAACAATCCGTAAAACTGCTTATACACCTTGGCAATCAGATGAAAACCAAGGACTTCCCGTACTGCAGTCAATCTTCCTGAATGCTGTGTTCAGTGCATTATAGCTTGTAAGGCGGCAGACTCGGCTTCCTATGGATAAAAGGTTGCAAGCCTATAGGGGTCTCCCAATATATACGCGACGGTACATGTGAGCACAATCCGTACTGGCACCTATCGTTTCACCGTGGAGGAATCACTCAACCACTCAACGATAAGCTACCAGGTTTAAAGACGTTGGAACATGTCTCTAACCTAGACCTTTAGAATATGTGCGTTATGTTCCAATGCGTTGTTAGGTTCATTCAGTTCATTTTACAGTTTATCTTCAATTATGTTTCAGTTTTTTGGTCCTACCGTATGTGATCTCTCGAAACTTCCTAAATGCAAACTATATGCCAAAATTATATCATTTCATTCAATTAACTCTATCTACAGGAGAGTTGAGATCTTTACACAAACAAAATGATCAACAAAGATCCTAATGCAGCTAATAACAAGAAATGAAAAAAAAATTCTTTTTCTTTTTAAAAGCAACAAATAACAAGAAATGCTAATTAATAAAATGCAAAAGATCTTTTGTTTTTTCTTTCTTTTAGGATAGCATGATGCACTCAACAAATCTCAAGAGATATTCAAAAATATAAGCAAACACAATTCACTCAAAGGAATATAGAACCAATTCTGAAACGTCAAAATGACCTATCAAAGCAAGGAAAACACAAAGACTTTCAATGAACCATGTGATCTAAGTTCAGATGAAGTCAAGCAAAAATAAACAAGCTAAAAGTGAATTACTTGCAGCATAGAATGCCAAACTTTCACAACCACCAGATGAGTGCGGAAAACAACCAAAAATCTGACTGGATCATCAAACCATAATTTCCCACAGAAGGCTTGACATGCAAAGCCACTAGGGCTAAGATATAAAATCGATAGAAATAAGCAAACAACTAAAGGACAAAAAAATAATAACCAGTCACATAAAGGTCCAACACACTTCCAGAAGCTGTAAAAGATATAACAAGATACAAATCCAAGCTCAGAAGACTTTCAAACAAGCTAACTGAAAAAGTTAACAAGTCTAGCGTGACTGTCAGACTACAACTCACGCTATAAAGGGATTGGCGTGGGTTGTCAGTTAGCAACAGGTTCCAACTGGCGCGACTGTCAGAGGAAAAACCTCGCTAATAAAGTTTGCCAAGTAAAAAAACAAAGCAGGTAGTCCAAAGCTTGGTTTACAGTATCTAGGAAGGCCAAGAAGCAAGAAACAGCAAGAAATTAAACCCAGAACGCTATCCAAGCAAGCAAACAAGAGAAAAACTAACATGCAAGACAAACTCGAAATTTTTTAGTCCGTAAACCAAACCGGAGATTGACTGAAGTGGCTTTGATCTACTTCACTACTGCAAAGCAATAACATTTTGAAGGCTATCTGGCCGTACTTCAGGCTCCGTCCAAAGTTTACAAATCAAACAACACGATAAACTCCCCAGTGGAGTCGCCAAATTGTTGAACAGGTAAATCCCCTCTGCGGACAGAGGCGATCCCACTAGCCCAACATGGGTCTAGCAACAATCAATCAACGCTAACACGCAGGTTCCTAATTGCAAATAAAATATCGATGATGATGGCCTACCTGGATTCTAATGCTAGTACTTGTAGAAGAATCGCTGCTCCCATTCCTTTGCTCCGGCTGGTCACAATCCCCACAATCCTCGTGAACGGACACCTGCACATGCAAAGAACGACACAAATGCAAGCATAAAATCCAATAGATGCAACTATATATCAGTCATAAAAGATATAACTCAATCATCATTATAAAGACACATGAGTGGAACCATAATGATAGTCGTCTATTAATGAGTAAAAGCAGAGAAAGATACAACCAAGGTTCTGACGTTGAACCTATTCTCTGACTGGGCAAGCAGCTACATATGCCTTGCAAAAGACCTCCTCTCTCTCAGGATTCCGGCAGCATAACCTCCCTATGCTTCACAATTCTTACTATCACTCTAGCATTACTTCAGCACTCACAAAGACTCTAGCAAAACTATCTTGTTTAATGCATGAGGACAGTCATTTATAGATGGAGAAGGGAGGAAGATACAATGTACCAGGATGCCCATTGTGGATTGGCATTATCCCTGAAAAGCCACTAAGGATAGTTGTCATGGATAAATGATGACTCTCGACCTCTATCATGTGGATTTTTCCCTCAAAGAACTTCATGATAAGAGAGGAAAAAACATATGGGTGCGCGTTGGCCAAAAATCATAACTAAATTTAGGTGGCGCGAGTGTTGCTCTAGGACAGAGCGCCAATGAGGGTGCCCCCTTTTGAGGATCTGAGTCATTGGCACGGGTAAGACACTGCGTACCTGCACCAATGGAAAAAGGGCACTTTTTAGGGATAATTTGCAAAAGGTGTCTTCAGGGAACATGAAGTACATACTCAGGGGAACATAATGCAAGTGTTTTCAGGTTATGTCACTGGTCACAGGTCCCGAAATGTGTCCTCCAATGTATGAAAACAAGGGTAACAGGGACGGTGACCAACGGTGACAAATTACTGTGTAACAGTTCACATATGCCTCCCAGGACAAGCATGGCCAACATTACCGCTCATGCGCTACCGAGTGGGGATGGAGAGAAGATGAAAATCGGCCACCCTAAAAATGACCCAAGGCCATCGTTCAGGCGAACACGAAAACACAACTCAATTTCCAACCCACCTTTCACACGGAAAGAAAACCTGTCGCTAGTATCATCTAGAGGGGCACGAGGGGACCAATACAAGCCAGGGAGCCACACCACAACAACCCATACAGCTTGGAGAGCAGAAGGGGAGTTCTTCACATATGCCTCCTAAGACAAGCATGGCCAACATTACCGCTCATGCACTACCGAGTGGGGATGGAGAGAAGATGAGAATCGGCCACCCTACAAACAACCCAAGGCCATCGTTCAGGCGAACCTGAAAACACAACTCGATTGCCAACCCACCTTTCACACGGAAAGAAACCCTGCCGCTGGTATCATTTGGGGGGGCACAAGGGGACCAGGACGAGCCCAAGAGCCACACCACAACAAACCATACAGCTCCAAGAACTTCGAGAGCAGAAGGGGAATTGTTCACATATGCCTCCCGGGACGAGCATGGCCAACATTACCGCTCATGAGCTACTGAGTGGGGATGGAGAGAAGATGAAAACACAACTTGATTGCCAACCCACCTTTCACACAGAAAGAAAACCTGTCGTTGGTATCATCTGGAGGGGCACGAGGGGACCGAGATGAGCCCGAGAGCCACACCACAACAACCCATACTGCTCCAAGAACTTGGAGAGCAGAAGGGGAATTGTTCACATATGCCTCCTGAGATGAGTATGGCCAACATTACCACTCATGCGCTACCGAGTGGGGATGGAGAGAAGATGAAAATCGGCCACCCTACAAACGACCCAAGGCCATCATTCAGGCAAACCCGAAAACGCAACTCGATTGCCAACCCACCTTTCACATGGAAAGAAAACCTGTCACTGGTATCATCTGGAGGGGCGCGAGGGGACCAAGACGAGCTCGAGAGCCACACCACAATGACCCCGAGAACTTGGAGAGCAGAAGGGGAATTTTTCACATATGCCTCCAGGGAAAAGCATGGCCAACATTATTGCTCATGCGCTACCAAGTGGGGATGGAGAGAAGATGAAAATCGTCCACCCTAAAAATGACCCAAGGCCATCGTTCAGGCGAAAACGAAAACACAACTCGATTTCCAACCCACCTTTCACACGTAAAGAAAACTTGTCGCTGGTATCATCTAGAGGGGCACGAGGGGACCAATACAAGCCAGGGAGCCACACCACAACAACCCATACAGCTTGGAGAGCAGAAGGGGATTTCTTCACATATGCCTCCCGGGACGAGCATGGCCAACATTACCGCTCATGCGCTACCGAGTGGGGATGGAGAGAAGATGAGAATCGGCCACCCTACAAACGACCCAAGGCCAACGTTTAGGCGAACCCGAAAACACAACTCGATTGCCAAACAACCTTTCACACAGAAAGAAAACCTGCCGCTGGTATCATCTGGGGGGGCACAAGGGGACCACGACAAGCCTGGGAGCCACACCACAACAACCCATACATCTCCAATAACTTTGAGAGAAGAAGGGGAATTGTTGACATATGCCTCCCGGGACGAGCATGGCCAACATTGCCGCTCATGCGCTACTGAGTGGGGATGGAGAGAAGATGAAAATCGGCCACCCTACAAACGACCCAAGGCTATCGTTCAGGCAAACCCGAAAACACAATTTGATTCCCAACTGACCTTTCACACGGAAAGAAAACCTGCCACTGATATCATCTAGAGGGGCACGAGGAGACTAGGACAAGCCGGGGAGCCACACCACAACAGCCCATACAACTCCAAGAACTTGGAGAGCAAAAGGGGAATTGTTCACATATGCTTCCCGGGATGACCATGGCCAGTGTTACCGCTCATGCGCTACCGAGTGGGGATGGAGAGAAGATGAAAATCGGCCACCCTACAGATGACCCAAGGCCATCTTTCGGGCAAACCCAAAAACACAACTTGATTTCCAACCCACATTTCACACGGAAAGAAACCCTGTCGCTGGTATCATCTTGAGGGGCACGAGGGGACCAAGACGAGTCGGGGAGCCACACCACAACAACCCATACAGCCAAGAACTTAGAGAGCAGAAGGGAAATTGTTCACATATGCCTCCCAGGACGAGCATGGCCAACATTACCGCTCATGCGCTACCGAGTGGGGATGGAGAGAACATGAAAATCGTCCACCCTACAAATGACCCAAGGCCATTCTTCAGGTAAACCCAAAAACACAACTCAATTACCAACCCACCTTTCACACGAAAAGGAAACCTGTCACTTGTATCATTTGGTTGGGCACAAGGGGACTAAGACGAGCCAGGGCACCACACCACAACAACCCACATGGGTTTACATGGACGCCCTCGCCCAAACGAGTTTGCACGGACACCATCAAACGAACCACTCGAACGAGTTGACACAGGTGCCATCGAACAACCTGCCCGTAAGAGTTTACATGGGCGCACATAAGACCGAAACAAAGGGACAAGGGAGAGGCGGGCAAACGAGCTGCACAAATGTGCACAAAGCCACCCTCGGGTCACAACTTAGCATTTTTGTCATGGGATCATTCACCCTAGCGTACCCTCGCCTAACCCGCCTGAACGAATTGACTCGGACGCCCTTAAACGACCCGCCCGAACGAATTGACTCGGACGCCCTTAAACAACCCACCCGAACGAGTTCACATGGGTGCCCAAACAACC
This sequence comes from Pinus taeda, assembly GCA_000404065.3. NCBI lineage: Eukaryota > Viridiplantae > Streptophyta > Pinopsida > Pinales > Pinaceae > Pinus > Pinus taeda. Next base: position 17,497 of record APFE030054425.1, read on the forward strand.
GTAATGAAGGGACAAGGGAGAGCCGGGAAAATGAGCTGCACGGACATGAACAAAGCCAACCTCGGGTCACAAATTAGCATTTTTTGATACGAGCTCATTCGCCCGGGTGCGCCCTCGACCGACCCGCCTAAACGAGTTCACCCGAACGACCCGCCCGGACGAGTTCACATGCGCGCCCTCAAATGACTCACTGAAATGAAGGGACAAGGGAGAACTTGGTAAATGAGCTGCACGAATGTGCACAAAGCCAACCTCGGGTCACAACTTAGCATTTTTTGATATGGGCTCGGCGCCCTCGCCCGACCCGCCTAAACGAGTTCACCCGAACAACCTGCCTGAACGAGTTCACACGTGCGCCCTCACATGACTCACCGAAACGAAGGGACAAGGGAGAGCTGGGCAAATGAGCTGCATGAACATGCACAAAGCCAACCTTAGGTCACAACTTAGCATTTTTTGATACAGGCTCGTTCGCCCGGGTGCGCCCTCGCCCAACCTGCCTGAACGAGTTCACCCGAATGACCCACCCGAATGAGTTCACACGCGTGCCCGCAAACGACTCACCGAAACGAGGGACAAGGGAGAGCCAGGCAAACGAGCTGCAAGAACGTGCACAAAGCCAACCTTGTGTCACAACTTAGCATTTTTTGATACGGGCTCGTTCGCCCGGGTGCGCCCTCGCCTGACCCGCCTGAACGAGTTCACCCGAATGACCAGCCTGAACGAGTTCACATGCGCACCCTCAAACGACTCATCGAAACGAAGGGACAAGGGAGAGTCGGGCAAACGAGTTGCATGAATGTGCACAAAGCCAACCTCGGGTCACATCTTAGCATTTTTTGATATGGGCTCGTTCACCCGGGTGCGCCCTCGCCCGACCCACCTGAACGAGTTCACCCAAACGACTTGCCCGAACGACCCGCCCGAACGAGTTCACACACACGCCCTTAAACAACTCACCGGAACGAAGGGACAAGGGAGAGCCAGGCAAACGAGCTGCACGAACGTGTACAAAGCCAACCTCGGGTCATAACTTAGCATTTTTTGATACGGGCTCGTTTGCCCGGGTGCGCCCTCGCTCGACCCACCTGAACGAGTTCACTCGAATGACCCGCCCGAACGAGTTCACATGGGCGCCCTCAAATGACTCACCAAAACAAAAGGACAAGGGAGAGCTGGGCAAACGAGCTGCATGAACGTGCACAAAGCCAACCTCGAGTCAAAACTTAGCATTTTTTGGTACGGGCTTGTTCGCCAGCGTGCGCCCTCGCTCGACCCACCTGAACTTGTTCAACCGAACGACCCACCCGAACGAGTTCACACGCACGCCCTCAAACGACTCACCGAAACGAAGGGACAAGGGAGAGCCGGGTAAACGAGCTGCACGAACGTGCAAAAAGCCAACCTCGGGTCACAACTTAGAATTTTTTGATACGGGCTTGTTCGCCTAGGTGCACCCTCGCCCGACCCGCCTGAACGAGTTCAACCGAACGACCCGCCCGAACGAGTTCACATGCACGCCCTCAAATGACTCACCCAAACGAAGGGACAAGGGAGAGTGTTGTAGATCTAACCCAGAAATATATGATAACAGAAATATCCCAATAATTAACAAGATCAAAATAGATAGAAATGCTTCTTTATTATCAAACCCTTATGGTAGGGCAACACCATACATTCACTCCTTAAGGAAGGAGAATACTCCACAAGCCATATGCCTGTTCATACAAGAATACTTCTCTTCATATCTCTCCATGTGGAGTCTCTAGCCTCTATATAGGCCTCATACATACAATACCATGCATCATTACCATGGTTTCCTCATACCATCAACTAATACCATGGGCCCCTTACATTATTATTAACTACTTGTGTTCCCTTACATGACATGGGTTAACCACCTTAATTATTACTATGGCCCATCCCATTATTACATTATTACCTTGGGTACCTCCCTCGGTACCCCATATTACCCCCCCTAGGTATATAACATTCCACCCCCCTTAGCATGTTTCGTCCCCGAAACATGGGAAGAACCCAAATAATAAGATCTACTCAAAAGAGTAGTCCACTGATACCATGCACGTTCATCTAGCCATCCAAGAGAAAGGTGAACCCTTGATCTCGTTGGTGCCTCGCTCGCTTGAGATGGAAGTTGATCGTGGTAGCTCTTTTGTGTTGATGTGTAGTAGGTGGCTCTTCGCTTCTCCTTATCTATCTTGTGGGGGTTGTTGTCCTTGTGACTAAGTGGTTGCCATTTTGATGGTTGTCTTGCGGGGTGATGTGGGTGATGATATGTTGAAGTTTTAACCCACGGTGTCGTCTTCTTTAATTCACCCTGTTGAGGTGCCTGTTGTGGTGTCTTCTTTTCTAATATGACTTCAACCACTGAGTCCTCCTCTGATGTATCAGCACCTGTAACCTTTTCCGCTTCAGCCTCTGTTTGTGTCTGATTGTCGACCATCAACTACTCATCATCTGATATGTCAGACCCTGGCACATCTTCTGCTTTAGCTCCTTGGACTCTAATCTGTTTATTAGTGGAAATACTCCTGTAACTGTAAATTTTCTTCTTTATACCAGAGCTTTCAGGAGATTTCTTCTGTACATTAATATTGATAGTACCTACCAATTCCATCCAAGGGTATCCCAAAACAACATCTATGTTATCCATATCTCAAGCATAAAAATCACCATGAAACACATACTTATCCATAGAAAGTTTCAAATCCTTATAAATTTGAACATCCTTATCATCAACCTGTGTATTTTCAATATGTTTTGCTGGAACTTGAAATTTGTTTGCCAAATTAACATTGATGAAATTATGCTTGCAACTAGGATTGATAGAAACAATGATCTTCTCTTTCTGAATTAATCCATGAACCTGTAATAAGGATATACCAGTAGGAAATAGACCCACATGTTTCTCCTTATCTTGTTTTCTGGCATGAGACCATCTTTCCAAAAGTAATTTTTCAAATTCTTCATCGGGCAAGTTGAGACACTTCTTTTGGTTAATTAATCCCCACCATGTGGCTGCCTCCTCTCTAAATAACTCCACTACAAACCATTTCCAATTGTTTTTCCATAATGATTTTTGTTTTTTTATGTATTCTTCAATAGTAGGACCATTCTCTTTTCCTGTAAAACCGTAACCCGCCATGAAGAGGGTTTTGAGAAAACTTTGGCGAAAATTTGAAATTGTCATAGTTTAGTCAATATTGCTCAGAATCTCTATTATAACATATTTTTGGAAATGGAACAACCATTCTGCATCTGCCCATGTGATAGAAATCCTGATTCAGACACTGGAATTTCCAGATCTGCGCTGCTACTCTCCCACCGTCACCCAAAATTTCTGAAAAAAGTGCTGATTTTAAATCAGCGATATCTCCCTCATCCAGACTCCGATTCGACTGATTTTTTTTTTTGAATTTAGGTTTTTTTTCACAAAGATTCCAGATCTACAATTAGATCTTGTAGATCTTGCACCGGGACATCTAGATCTGCGCCGCAAATTCGCTGCCCTGAAAAATTGTCTCCAACCCTACTGATTTTTAGATCAGCGATATCTCCTTCATCCAGACTCCGATTTGACCGATTTTTTTTTTTTGAATTCGGCTATTTTTTCACAAGGAATATAGATTTGCAATCAAATTTTTCAGATCTTGAACCAAAACGTACAGATCTGATCTGCAAACTCACCGCCCTTGCAATCCTGCAAAAAGTAAAAAACAAATTCCACTTTTGTGCCCAAGAAAGTGCTCTGATACCACTTGTTGTAGCTCTGTTACACTTGTTGTAAATCTAACCCAAGAATATTATGATAATAGAAATACCCAAGAATAACAAGATAGAAATAGATATAAATGCTTCTTTATTGATCAAACCCTTAAGGTAGGGCAACACCATACATTCACTCCTTAAGGAAGGAGAATACTCCACAAGCCATATGCTTGTTACAAGAATACTTCTCTTCATATCTCTCCATGTGGAGTCTCTAGCCTCTATATAGCCTCATACATACAATACCATGCATCATTACCATGGTTTCCTCATACCATCAACTAATACCATAGGCCATTACATTATTATTAACTACTTGTGGTCCCTTACATGACATGGGTTAACCACCTTATTTATTACTATGGCCCATCCCATTATTACATTATTACCTTGGGTACCTCCCTCGGTACCCCATATTACCCCCCTAGGTATATAACAGCGATGCATACCACCTTCCCAATGTACAAGGTGTGATGCATACTGATTTGCTCCTCTATAGGGTGCGATGGTCGGGAATGGACAAATGGCAGGGACAAAATGCGAGGTGGAAGATCATGGAATCTTCCAAAAGCTTCCCCTCTGACACTTGCCACTCCATTTTTGACTAGGGATGAGTAAGAGATCATCGTTCTCCAAGTGGAAGCAGGAACTATCAGAGAGAAGACACTAATCAAGATCCCAAGATGACTCACCTCTTTGTAATCATCTATATATGGATCCCTCATCACAGAGATCTGGAGGCTATAATTTTGTATCTTATAGAGAAGTGCTGTTGGTATTCTGGTGTACATTCACAATGTTGGGTGATCTAGCTTTGCTTGAGGTGAACAAGGGCTTCTTAGCTGGAGGATGATGCTGGGTCAGAGCACATGGTTGTAATCTTCTTGCTACTTTTCATCTGAATAAAGTTATTCTTGTTTCCTTCCATATTCTTGTGTACTTGTTTATATATGTTTGTATATGGTTAATGCACATCTGATCCTGCATTATTTATGAATTTAGATCCTTGTTTCTTGCATAGTAGTATGTTGCTGTGATTCCACAGGTCCTTTTGAAGCTGAGCAGACAAAGAGGAAGCGGAAAAACTCTATCAAGAAGGAGAGGAAATCGAGAGCAAGACTCAAGTTCGCCCTCTTGGTTCTCCTCTCATCTATTTTCATAAAAGGAATCACTAGTAGAATTTGATTGTTTGTTTCTAAGATAGCCACCCATCTTAGTGGGAATAGCCGCATTCGAGTGGACACTATTCCCGTATAACACCTGTTGATTTGTTCTCTATAGACATCATGTTTAGCCAATTATGAAAGTGGAATTGCTATCTTTAACTTACATATTTTGGTTTCAAGGTTAAACGGTCTTTATATCTGAACTTTTGCATTGTGGGCAGCATGATTTCCTTTTTATGCTAAGTTTTATGTGTTGTTTTCCTTTACAGGAGTGCTGTTATGAACTGAATCTACTTTAGAATTGATATCAGGAGACTGCTTTGCATTTTCTTTGGGAGGAAAGGAAGTGGAAGGATGATTGTTTGATGGTTGGTTGTCTGATATGTCCTCAAATATTGGTTCTTTTGGGTTGAAGTTTGTTTTGGGAGGGAGTTGCATAGGGGGTTATCAATATTTTCTTTCTTAGGCTGCTTGGTATCTTTCTGTTTGCTGGGTTCAGGAGCATATATTGTTTTGCTTCTCAGTTTATATTGTTTGTGGACCTCATAGACAGCTGCATCATATCCTTCTCTAAACTCAAACGATTCCCCTAATTTGGTTTGAAATTGATTAAAAGTGTGAGCTTCTTGATAATCTTGGTTCAAAAAAAATTGTTGTTGATTGTTTAGACCCATTAAATTAATTTGAGGATCCTCTATTGGCTCACTAGAAGTTGAAGCTTCAGCATAGTTTTCCTAGAAAGGAGGCCTGATATTTTGGTTAGGACCAACTTTCCCAGTATTAGGATTTTGATTTTTCTTGAAGTTTGGATTTCTTCCGGTGTTAGTTGCTTGACCCTCCCAAGAGGATTTCCTCTAAATTTTTTCTACTCTATCACCCAATCTATCCATTCCTTTAGTGATTGCATCTAATTTTTTCTCAAATGGCAAAGGTTCTTCTTTGAAAGGAGTCCTTCTTTCAGCTCTAGCGCGAGCTCTTTTAGAGATCAGATTGGCCTCTACACTGACAGCTATACTCTGCATATCTTCTAAGCTTGGAGGAGCTCTTTCCCTCAGCTGATATGACATGTTAGAATCAAATCCATCGGGGAATTTTATCAAGGCTAGGTCTGGAGGAGGTCTAAGATTATGAGGAATAACATTGTAAACATTGCTAAATCTGGCACAGTAGTCTTGAATAGTTTATTGTGGGCCTCCTTTCAAGCTTTCATATTTTGATAGGATGTGTAATGGGTCCTTTTTCTTCTCCCATCTATTCAAGAAAGTTCGATAAAGGGCTTTTGGATCAGCAATGGTATTTGTAGGGAGTGCCCTAAACCAGGTCCTAACATCACCGGTTAAACTTTGGACAAAAATCTTCATTCTCACATCATTACCATCAATCTCATAATTCTCAAAATAGTTTGTCATTTTCTTGGTATGTTGTTGGGCTGTGTATGTACCAGGACCATCAAAATAGGTGATTTTGCTTTGATAATCTTGAGGCACAGCCCCTGGATTTGCAAGTAACTACAGGGGAGCATATCGGTTTGCCATATTTACAAAGAAAAGTTTAACAGCTGGAAGAACAGGGATAACAATGGAAATTTATGCAGTGGATGGGGGAGTGGAAAAGATGGTTTGAACTGCTAATGGTGAACTAGGTGTAGCAATAGTAATGGGAGAAAAGACTTGTGATTTTCAGCAGTAAGCTCAGTTTGGACAGAGTTCCGCTGAGGTGTGTCAAAGTTGAAATGAGCAGAATTTTCTTGATTATCTCAGCTTCTAAGGTTCTCAGGGATCAAATTAGGATTTTCAAAGATAAGTGGAGGATTTGGATCTGGATTTGATCTAGTATAACAGACCTTTTCCTTTGGAGCTAGCTTCGAAGTATATTTTTTACTTTTTCTTGAAATATTTTGAAGGATACAACTTTTAACAATATTTTTCTTGGAAGTTTTAATGAGAATCTTGAATTTTCCTAAAGATCTATTGAAAGAAGGAAACTTATCAAGTCTTTGGGACAACTGTTCAAAGTCTAAAACTAGGCTGGAGATAGATTGAAGCAGCTTTCATTTACTCCTGTAATTGCATAGCAAAACAATTTCAAAGGCTACCTAGCTAACTTCAGCCTCCATCTATAGCTTTAGAGAATAGACATCAGTAACAAACAATCATTCATGTCCTCGTGGAGTCGCCAATGATGTTATCGCTCAGGTTGTTCCCCAAAAGTTGTAGAAAAGGGAATACAGCCAAGGTAACCACAGACCAATCTTTTGAACACAGATTCTAGCCAATTTGCATTCAGAGGGCTCCCTCTTTAGATTTTAACTTGGTTTTTAAAGTATATTAGGCTAGTTATGAAGTACAAGGGTTTGTTTGATTTTTCGGATGGTGACATTCGATAGAACACGGGTGTAAATATGAGAAGTTCAGTCTATTGGGCTATATGAAGATGAACTGCTAGATATGGTTTCTTTGACAGAGGGTGGTACTACAAAGCAAGGCAATCAACCATGAAATAAATTGTAAGCTGAAATCAGGTGATATGGGGTCAGGGGGTGAAGGGAAACTAAGAATCCTTCATCATGCCGACAGAGGGAAAGTGGATGAATATTGCTAGGGAGCAGTTAAGAATTCCTTAGCTAAATTCAAGATGTAAGAACCAGGGGAAATAAGAGCAGTTAAGAATTCCTGCTTATGCTAATTCTGAAGAAAACATAAACAATGCAGAGATTGAACACAGAGTGCAATTAAGCAAGTTTTGGGTTATTCTTCTTCCCTGTTATTGAGATCATGAACATGGATGATATATAACAATACTAAAACTATAAAACATGAGTTAAAAAGACTTATCGATTCATGAAGTGATTCGAGAATTCTGCAACATAGTCCTCTGTCATCAATTCCATAACCGAAGATTTCAGCAACAACACATTCCAGCAATCTTTTATTTAGAAGAGTTTTCAGGGTTACAGTGCAGATCTAGAAATGTATCACCAACAACTAATACTTTGCTTGGGGAGGTATTTGTACAAAAATGTTTACAAAATATCTCAATGAGATAATATCTAGCAATAACTTCTTCTACCTACTCTAGAGGGGAAGTAAATGATCTTGAAAATAGGGAGAAATGAATGCAGAAGTAAATGCTGCTATGCTGGCCACTCAATTGGTAAGGTGTGTTGACTGTTTTCTTGATGAGTCGGCTGGTGGAGGCTTCACTGACATTCTGCGTGGTTGCCTCAGTTTCCTCGGGCGTATTAAATTTTGATTTGATAAATTGCAGCTTTGTGAGACTCTCACCTGTTCCTTTTATCTGCTTTGTGATACCTGTTGTTTTCTGGGGAAAAACAAAAATTTGAAATCTGCCTACAAGATTTCCAACATACTTTGACACCACTGTTCTTCTGGTAATTGATGTCTTTGCAATTTTATTAAATTCTCATCTGCGTCTGTGTACCTGTAGAAGTTAGGATGGATTGTAGAGGGATGTTGCACTTCATGCTCAATATAAAATAGATTTTCCAAGTTGATGTAAAGAGTTTAGCCAGATGGAAGGGTCTTCTCTGTTGGAGTACTTGATGATGATGCATTTTTTTGATCAGCAGCATGTCTCAACAGACATTCATTATTTCCCACCAAACTAGGCAAGCCCTTTTCCTGCAAAACTGCAAATTTTTCCACAAAAGAATTTACCTCCACCTGCATGTCTTGGCTCTTCCTCTACGAATTCCAAATTAGGGTTCTCATGGTCATAACTCTTCTAATTGTTAGGATGGTGCCTTTCCTATCCCTGATGTTCAATGCTGCTAGCTCTTCCTTAGTTTTATTGCTCAAAAAATGGATTAGCCTGTTGGCCTGTTCGGGCTGATGCCCCAATAAGTTTCTGGACTTTTGAATTTCCACCTAGGCTGCTGCTATCAATTCCATCTACTCATATATAACTTGAATGGATCTCCATATATTACTAATGGATTCACTGATGTTAGCCGACAAAATGCCTCTGATTTCTCCCAGAGGTTTATCTAAAGAGAGGTCCTTCTCCAGTGCCTTTACTTTATTCTCTAACGCCTTTACCTCTCTTGTCCTTTCTTCCACAGTCATTTTAGATTTGTCATAACTTATTTCCAACTTGTCCAATTTCTCTTTAGTCTCTTTTAATTATGATATTTGGAGTTTTAAATCCTCCATAGCCTTTATCAATTCGTCGGTGGTCATGGTAGTGCTGCTGCCTGCTACTGTTGTTGTCGCTGATGTACCTGTAGCTGATGCTGATGTTGCTGGGACAATGGGAGGCACTGCTGTTGTATCTGTAGGAGGAGTAGTTGTGACTATTGGGTTTATTTGAGGTGGCTGGGAGGTTGACTCTCCCTGTTTATCTTGTAAAGATTTCTCCAAAGCCTGCTCTATCTCACTCGGTCTTTGATTCATTTTCAATAGCAAATCCATCATGTCTTCTTCTGCTCTTTCTTGCACAACCTCTGTGGTTTGTGGATGCATAGTAATTGGCAGCTTCAATTGCCTCTTAAGGGTAGCTATGTCATCCTCCTTTTTCTTCATTAATGCTTTTATTCCCTTGGCATCCTTGGGATCATTTCCCAACTCAATGATAATTTATTCCAAGGACTTTATCCTGTTGTCCTTGGCTAAAGAGGATGCCTTCTCCAAATCTAGTTGGGCAGATGTATTGTTCAATGAGTTCTGCAATTTCTGAGCTAACATTGCCTTATCTGCTAATGTAGAGTAGACCATCTCACCAGTTTGCTTATGCAACTCGATTTGGTCCATAGGATGGCTGTCTTTGGCAAGGACCTCCAGATTTTTTCTAATATAATCTGCAGCTGATTATGGCTGTTGCACTTTAGCCATAAAGTGACTCAAGATCATTTTATCTTCCTTAATATCATATGCAGACATTAGCCTTTGGTGTTTGGTGGGGGTCATCTTGAGAAATTTATCATAAAGTTGCAGCCTTATTGGCTCATTCTAGGCCTTGATGTCCATGAATGTTCTTTTGATATCAGAAGTTTGTTTGCTTTGCGGCCTTGTGGAGGAGACTTCCACACTATGCTGCTTTTCCAATTCCTGCCTATGAGAGCTAGTAGATGTTTCTACCAGTGGCGATATCTGTTGTCCAGTTGCCTCTTGCATCTTAGGCTTTCTATGGTTTCTTCAATAATTTCCTCTTCAGCTAGCGGATCCACTCTCTGCCTTTTTGCCTCTGGTTGCCCTGTTGGTCGACTTACAGGTGTGGTCTCTTCTCTATCCCTTTTCTTTCCCCTTTCCTCATTTAGAGGAGTCCGTAGTGTTGGTACCTCTGGTGCTTTAGTCTGGACAGGAGGAATTTTCCCTTAGCCTTGCTGTTTTGATGATGATGGCTGATCTATCATTATGTGCTGCTCTGAATCCAGCACTTCTTTTCCTTTGGGTGTCCCTTCAGTTGGTGTGGTGCTTTCCTGGGTAGGTTGCTGTGAAGTTTCAGCAGATGATGTGCCCACTCCGGTTTGCTGAGGCAATTTGAAAGGGACCTATCCAAAAGAGTCCAGGTCAAGAGTCCTTTTAATATTTTTCATTGCTTGTTCCATCTTTTCTTCCTCAATGAGTTCTTCAATTAATGTGCCCTCTACCTACTCATTTTGATTGGCAAATTGCTCTATCTCAGGGATCCTACAATGATTATAGGCTGATAACTTACTTTTCTTTCACAAATAAACCCATTTGGGTCAGAGGGTACCCACCAAAAGATCCTCTTTATTTTGAGTTGCTCGCCCAATATCTTTTCAACATCTTGCCATCATTCGTTTTTATTAATAATGAAGGGGCCTAACTGGTTTCTTAATTTCAGCTAAGCTTTTTTCTTTGCACTGTGAAAGTGAGTCAAATCTGAGTTGATAAATTGTTTGAAGTATTCAAGAGCAAAGAGTCTCATAGGCACATATTTTGGCAGTTTATAGGGGCACAACTCACAGCCATATATCCTGGTCTCAGTGTGATTTTGGTAAAAGTACCAGTCACCTATTCTGTAGCTTTTGGAGAGCTGTAAAATTTTCTTCATGTCATTAGAGAGTCTGGGAGGAGGATTTATCATTAGTAGAGAGGAGACTAGATGTATAAACAAATCAATGAACTCACAGTAAGTGTAAGGAGAGTTGTGAACTTCATGGAAGACTGAGGTCCAAAAGATTACAAACCTCCTTTCTCCTTTAGAATCCAACTTTCTAATGGGAAACTGAAAATTGTTTGTTTGATAGTATAAGCACAAATGATATATGTAAGAGGTATACTTGAAGACCCCTTCTCTGTCCAGACTTAGGAATTGCTGATCTATTTTATTGCCTATGAAAGTGGCAAAGTCATATTTGACAACAGGAGGATGTCGTGGGATAAATATGGACAACAGAGCTAAAATAGTCTCATCAATATATTCACTTGTCTTGAATCCCAAAACATAGGAAATCATATCAATAGTGAATCTTCCAGCTTCATTAAACCACACATGGTGAAAAGGAGGTGGCTCTATGGGTTGGCAGTTTGGTCTAATGAACAACTTGGCAATTCGGCCTATTTCTGTAGTGGATAGTTTAGAGCCTTCATCCACCAAATGTGCCATGGAAAGAGGAGCCAGAGGCTGACTAGGTTTGAAGTGTAGCATTTCATTGATTAAGTCAGGAGTTATATGAAAAATAACAGTTCGAGTTGGAGACATGACTGCTCTTTGAGTAGGTTGATAATTGGCACAACACAAGTGGATAACATCTGGGAAGACATTTACAGAGGGAAGGTAGTATCTAGGAAAATTGGATTCCCATATCTCATAGAGATCAGTTTTACTTAGGTGACTGTTCATGATTTCACAGAATGCTTGGAGGTGGTTTTTGTCACCAGTTAAGTCTTGTATTTGAAAATTCCTATCAGCTAAGGGCAACCACTCTAACTGTTTGTGAGGTGCATTGAGGGGAGCAATGTTCAGGGCCACTAGAGCTTCCATTGCTCACTTCCCTGTGATTTTTTCAATTGAAATTTGGGCCTTTGCAATAAAAATAGGTAAAATGACAACTGTGGGGGTCTTTTCCAGGAATTGGAGACCACAGTGAGTTCGATTTTTAGCTTGCTGGGTGAATTTTGTGGGAAAAAACGAAGTTTGTGGGATTTCTTGGTAAAATGGGCAAAAGTAGTGGTTATGGTGTACCTCTTTGCAAGTGATTTGATGAATTTTACTCAAATTTTCGCCTTTTTTGGAGAATTTGTAGAGGAAACTAAAAAGCACAGGGTTCGGGAAGAAAATGTAGGTAAATAGTTGTTTTGATGGTGAACTGTGCGATTTGGAGGTCGCGAGACGAGCTGGAAGGTTGAACTGTGGACTGAATTTAGCTGGGTGGTAGACTGTGTAGTTAGACGACTGATTTGGACGAAAAATCGCATGCACCAATCGCACAGATAAAACAAATATAAATTAATGAAAACGATGTTTTCAAGCCTTTTTGACAAAAAATATGTTTTTGGCAGGTTTTGGCGCGTTTTGGTCTGACAACGTCAACATGACAAGGTATTTTGTCATGTAGCGGGGTGACTTGGTGCTGACGTAGTGCTGATGTGGTTGTGATGTCAGCGGATGATGCGAGGGTGATGTCAGTAGGGAGGGAGCATGGGTGGTAAGCGGTTTGGCCCCCGCACCACTTTTGGGAAATGGTGGTTTTGGGGGGGGGGGGGTTAGCGAGCAATGCAGGGGGCTGCCACCTGTCGTAGGGTACGGCGGCAAAACCACCATCCCTCTGGCGCTAACAATTGGACGCGGAGGGCTTGCGATATTTCTGTGGGCCGTTGGATCTGCGTGCTATGATCCGACGGTTGGCAGCAAACGAAACTAGTGGAGGTTACGGTGCGGGGACCTACCATGTAAATCAACTTTTAAATATATATCGGGCGGGTGTAACCTTTGGTTATCAGGATTTGCGGGTGCGGTTATTTATTTAACCAAATGTCAAATAAATTCCATGGTTTGTGTATGTGGAGGGTTGTTATTGGCCCCAAATGAACCATTAACTCCCATAAAAACATTACCATATGGCTATAATAAGCCGGGGGTCGAGGTATTTACACCTTTTGGGGTTTTTAAGCATTTTATATAATAGGGGCAGGAAAAACATTATGTAGGAGCTATATAATAAAGTTAGTCTTTTAATATGAAAGGTAGGTTTAATCAAAACACTAAGTTTGAAAAGTGAAACTTAGGCTTAGGGAAATGGAAAAGGGATCCAAGTCATGAATTTTTGAAACTTAATATAATGGAAAAAAATATTTTTACACAAGAAATGTGGCTTTAGTGTCCTAAGTGAAAACAGAGTTTTACTTAGTATTTTTCATGAAATGAAGTGAACTAGGAGCACTGAGCAGATCTTAGTGTCCTTGGAGGGGAGGTTAGTAATTGTTTTTTGGAGAAGTGAGAAGGGAAATTAGTCATGCTTCATCTGCTTTGTGACCACATAGTTGACATGATACTTTATGATATCCATGAGATGAATCATCTTCAAAAGACAAAATTGCTCATAAAACTGCTTCTACAACATCAAAGCTTCCTACCCAGCCTATTACACCTAAAAAAATTTCTTCCTTTATCCTTAGGTGCATTTAAACTAGCAAACCCTTACCCTCTTTTTTCTTTTAGCTGTCATCCTATCTAAGTCTGCCCTTATTTCTTCCAGGGGCTCAGATTTAGCTGTTGAGCACCTTTGCTTCCCTACCTAACTACTTATCGGCCAAGCTTGAACTGTTTGGACAAATTTTGTTCTCTACCTCTAAAACAAGAAATTTAAACATGAACTAGCCAAGATTAACCTATTTGGCCATCCATCAACTGTGACAGAAGTCACCTAAGTGCGTATGATGAAATTCTTTGCAAAAATAGGCTAGTAGTGGCATTTTGGACTAGCACACTTTCCTGGTCTTCTTTGGGGTTCATTCTCTTTCTTTTTGACCATTTCATTCTTTTTACCCTTTGATCTTTCTTTTAGGGCATACCCTCTTTTCATTTTTAATTTTTTGGTTTTTTCACAATATGGAACCTTTGCAGCATGGAAAAGATGAACATATTTGGCACTTTACTTAGTCAATCATGAAACATGACACCTATTAGTATAGGAGCATAACAACGACGATAAAGCTTCATGCTAGCCAAGGACGGGAAATACAGATTCTAAGTGAACAACGAATCAATATTGAGCAACTGAGCCTCCAACAAAATGAAGGGGTAGCATAGACTCAACAGTTGAAGGAAATTGTCAAGGACGCATGTCACCACATCCCTAAAATAGAGATTGCAACAGACTTACCAATGGGTATACGGATCCACAAATTGTCTAGTCGATTCTATGAGGCAAAGGAGGAAGAAACAACGATCCTGTTGGATGTCAACTTGTAAATCACAGAGTTGAGGCTGAAGGTGCAGCCTTCTACACCACTAGAGGTTAGAGAACAGTGGCGCTGTACCATTCAATCAGGGCTCGAAGCAATAGAGCACGCATACATTAGTGCACAGGCTTGTTCGATCAGTCAGTCGTCACGCTCACCTCACTGCAGGAAGACCCAACGTGATAGCGGTTGGAGACAGGAGCGCATGAGTTGTAGCAAGCCTATGACAATGTCTTGGGGACCACATTGACAGCTGCCCTTACTCAACGGCTGGACAAGATGAGGGAGGCCTAGGCTTTCAAGGCACAGGTGGATGCTGTAGGTCAGAAAGAAGTAGTGCTTAAGGAATGCATCCAACCTTGGCTCGAGCTAGCATTCATGGTCACCACCAAGATTGAGGGAAATCTAGTACAGACGTAGCACGTATATGCACTCAAGCAAGGATTGGCACATGACAATGAAGCATTGGAGATACACACACAATGGGTACAGTAGACAACAAGAGAATGTGTTGCGGACGTAAGCGAAGCATAGAGGTTGTTGGATGAACTTTGCTCGAAGATCACTACACCATCCAAGTGACTCAGGACGAGTCACAATGATTGTGTTGGGGGCTTGTTGGGCAGCGGATCCCACCATAACAGATTTTTGGCACTTGTAGACCGAATTTTGGGTCAAAAGTAGTGTAAGACCCCACAAAATGTGGGTGGAGAGTGCAAGAGTCTAGGGTAGTCCACCCTAAAATATTGTAATTTAATTTAGAATGTGACATCCTAACCATGGCTTGCAAACCATGGAAATGTATAAATAGAGTGAGGCTCTAAGATTGGAAGTCAGGTTTTTGAGTTTTGTTTGGGATTATTATGGGTTTTGAATGCAATATTCTTTCTGAGTCTGTAATTCTGAATCTTCGGTTGTAGGAGTAGGGAGAGGCTTTGTAGCTATGTCTGTAGATGCTTTGTAGAGTCCGCAGCTGTGTGCATAGACCCCTGCAGTTGAGTGCGCATGGCGGAGTTGGGATTTTAATAAAACAAAAGAGTAATAAAAGCTAAGTTGACTCTAAAATATTGTGTGTATGTTCATAGATCTATATGTTTATGCTTTTGTTACATGTTTATGCATCTCCTTACAGTTTATGACTATGCACACTTGTTATGAATGTTAAATGATTGATAAGAATATTGGGCCCATAAAATTAACTTAAGATCTATAATAATAATCCAGTAAGGACAAGGGATCTAGACTGTGCCTCTTCGTGCTCCTTACAGATCTACGTGAAGGTTAGACAACTACATAGTGCAAGCGCATAGGATTAGTTTACAAACTTCCCAGACTTCATGAAGACATCCCTAGGGTGCAGAAACCTAGTTCCAACACCCTCACATACTACCTCGGGTGAGACCTCAGTCCACTCACGATGGACTATTGCTGAAAGGGCCAGTAGTTTCAGGATTTGTTTGGCTAAATCACTTTTGAATCTGGGTCAGGCCCCAATAAGTCAACAATGGGCACAATGATATGGGCATAGCTCTTGATGAACTTCCTATAGTATCCAGTATGCCCCAGGGTCATGCACAACTATTTCACATTCCTTGGCGCCTCTCAGTTGAATATCACTATGAACATCGCGGGGTCTACCATCAATCCCTATCTGCACACAACATGCCCTAGCAGGATCCCAAAGGGGACACATAACAGACACTTCTTCAGATTGATCATGATCTAGTACCTTCGACATGTATATAACATTAAGCATAGACTTGCCACATGACGCTTGACCAATCCAAACATTGTCTAACCGTCAAAGTACACTACCAGGAAGTTATGAATGAAGTCTTTGAATGCCGCAATGAATACGTGCAAAAATATTGTTGGTGCATTCTTTAGCCAAAAAGGCATTACAGTATAATGAAAACATCCCCATTCCATCACAAAGTTCATCTTTCTTCTATCTTCAATGATGATTCTGATTTGATAATACCTAGAGAACCCATCAGTGAAAGAGTATGCTTCTTGGCTTCCTACATCATCCATGACTTCATCAATGAACGCGGTCAGGAAGGGGTTATGCACACAACAATCATTCAGCTTTTGGAGATCCATGCATATTCTTATTTCTTATTTCTATTGCTTTTGCTGAACCACTATCGGGCTTACCTAATCAGACTCTTCTATTGGTTCAATAATTCTTGCCGCGAGCATCTTATCCAACTTAGCGTGAGCCCTTTCCTTATACTTAGGATTAAGGCAGTAAGGTCTTTGTTTTATAGGATTCACATCCAATTTCAGGGTGATCTTCCTAACACCCAGGTCTCTTATTATCCCTTTTAGATCATAGAACTTTGTGGGGAACAAATCCTGATATTTGTGGAGGAGCTCAGCGACCTTATCTACTATCACATTATCCCAATAGTGTCCAATTTTTGCAATTTTTGGTTTTGCCTCTGTGACAATGTTGACCTCCTTGTTTCTCAGTGATGCGATTATGTCAAGATTCTTTATCTGCGCACCTTCAACCTTGCAATGACCTTTGGTTTCCATAATATTAACTTTTCGGGGATCCTCGTCTTCTTCTTCAACAATCATGTTATAGCATTCTAGTACATGACTCAACTGGGTAGTCCAATTAGGTTGGATCAGATCCAAAGGACCTTGTGGTACCCTAAAGATCATTGCCTTAACCTCTTGTAGCATTGTGTCAATACAGTCAAACCGATCCTCAAAGTGAACTTCATTAAAAACCACTGTCATAGATACCCCATTCCTCTATGCCATGGTGGACCTCAGTTTCCAAGTACCAATTCATTGGTATAATGCGTGTTAGCTCTGCTAATAAATGGATAAAAAATGGATTCAAAACACTCCCAAAGTCTACAAATATGCTTAAAAACATGCCAAGGGATCCATTCATGCTCTTGAAATCTTCATTTTTGTCGAAGGTCATCTGCCGATCAAAATAGTCACAGTTGGAAAGCCCTTGGAAGGGTGGAAACACACTATCGGGAGGCTTAAACACTTTAAAAGCTACAAAGAGAAAAACCTTTACGTAGGCGTAAACCCAACAATGCACAGTCACCATCCGATCTAGCCAATCAATGGCCCAGATCTAATCAGCGGATCATAGATTGGGAAGACCAGGGGGCAGGGCCTTTACATTTAGCAATATACGATTGTGATCAAATCGCATCCCTGTATCACATAGACAGAGATAAGCTAGTAGGGTAAACATGGACCAAGTGCAACTACGATTTGCGATCAACGATGAAGGATTGCTATCAGAGGTCCCACTTCGCATCGTAGGATCGCAAATTGGCGTATTGTAGTGGCGCTTCACCAATGGTCGGAGCCTTTCGCACATGCATATTTGTGATGCGATAACCAGACCTGATGGTTATATAACACTCAATTGCATATTATTTTAGGTCCGCGCTAAGGCCATTTTCAGTGGCTTTTGGTGCATTTTCATTGCATGAGTGAAATACAAAGGGAAACTGGGTTTGGGATATGCGATAAGACACGGACCCAAAAGGGTCCGGGAAGTAATATTTTATTAAGATTGAGGTCCGCAGGGGACGCTTTTTCCAACATGGAGAAATCCACGAAAAATACACAATAGTGGGCTTTGTGTGACTGGTGATGACAGTGATGGGCGGGATTTGGCAGTATTGCGGCGTTTTTGCTGTTTATGACCCGAACAGCCACAACAACATAAAAAAATTCATGGCTATCATCTGAAAGGGACCGGTGCAGGGATTTCATAGGCACGATAACCATTCCATTGCAGGTTCAGGTGACAAGCCATCCTTAGAGGAGTCTTGTAGTCATGATACATACCAGAAGAAGGATTCGGTGGAGAAACAATGACTTGCAAAAAAAGCCCAGAAAGGGAAGGAGAAGGGCCACTGCACGCCTCAACCCAAATCAAATGAAATCATGGAGCATTAACAGTATTGCCAGCACAACAGTCATCCTAACAAACATGATGGGCATCTTTGGCACGAGAGAGCTCCTAGGCATCACAACAGGCTGCCCAAAATATCTGAATATGGTTATTCCTCTGTCAGAACAAGAAAAGCTCTGAGCCATGCCTGCCTATTGAGGGAATCAAATGGTTAAGGGACAAATCAGAAAAGTCTAAGACTCTGAGCCTTCTAGAGAGCTCAGGAGCATTGTAAAGGGCCTATAAAAGGTAGAAAACTACACGTAACAAGGGTTCAACTTCTAGAGACTATTGAGACTTTGCTACTTAAGCTTCTCATCTTCATTCTAGCAATATAAGCTTATTTTACTGTTATATGTTCAATTTCCATTTCTACTCTATTCTAGGCTATGCCTGTTATGCATTTGTTCATGTGCACTTGATATTTAGCATTAGAGGGGTTGTCATCCCACCTCTTTGTTGAAGTCTAGTATCTATCATTGAATGTGTTATACAGGTTTCTATTTATTTAGTGCCAGAGAGTTATCATCCTGTCTGTGCCTTAGGAAATAGATTTGTAGACATTTTTACTGGTTGGAGTGACCATCACATGGTCTTGTGCCTCTGCTAGTGTGGTCAATATTCTCCATATTCACCTAATCTTGATCCAAATCAGATCCATAGAATACTATCAAGAACTTTGATTGTATCGAGTTAAACAAATCTTTGAAGAAATCCAAAACGACATCAAAAACACCCTGAACCAGTGGCCATGGCAACCGGTGCGGAACGACGAGGACCTTAGTCAAAGCACGCTACCCGAGGCCCATGGAGACTTTACAAGAGCTCAAAACAGTCCCTTGGAGCCCCGGATCGAGAAAAGGAGGTGATTTTTATCCATGATTAGCGCTTAAGTGCTAATCGCACATCTCTAGGTGAACAGGGATGAGATGGAAAGGCCTTAAGAACTCGGTCACATCGGGAGCTAGAGAACTGCGGGCGGAGAAAGGAAAAGTGCTAAAACACAAAGGCAGGACCCGCGCCCTGGAAACCAATGGTTTGATAAGGGTGCCCTTGAACGGTAAAAGGTTTTGGACAGGAGCGGAGTGATCCCATTCAGCGATCAACGCGTGGCAGCGGAGGTGAGAGAAAAACTGTCGTGATCGCGCGCTATTAGTTGAGAAAGTCAACCGCACTCGACGTGCATATGATTTTGGATCTGGAAGAGCCCAGATTGGATGGCTGAGATTGCGCTCCATAGAAAGAAGCAGAATTGACAAGGAATTAAGCCACTATTTAAAGCGATTTGGAATCCATTGACCACCACGGTGGAGAAATAACGTATCCACGACATGACCAAAGAAGCGAGCTGACAAAGCATGCTTGCACTAGTTAGATGGGGACACGTGGCACTCCCTGCGCATTCATGCTGACACTGAACAGGGAATTCCAAGCACAACTGTAGAAGGTGAATCGACGCAGGCAGGAGAGGAACCAAACAGGCATAGGGATCGAATGGTTAAGGCCATGAACAGAGGCAGTAGAATTCATTGGAGGATTTGAGAGGAATCCGAGCGACCGAGAGAGATAGTGAATAATGAACCTTGAGAGGAGGATTGAACACGAAGAACAGTAAAGCCAAGTAGACGAGATAGAGGGCAGAGCTGACCATAGGCAGCATCGAGCACCAGAGAGCTTGAAGATTCAAGCCTTCCCATAGAGGAATCTGTCTAGACTGAGAATCAAATTTAGCTCTTTCCACTGTAGACCGAGGGTCACAGAGATGGTAGGAAGAAAAAGAGTTTGTGAACTCTGAGCAGCTTGGGGAACCTAAGAACCACCCTGCCAAGTAAAATCTGCTTCAGGAGAACTCATATTGAGTCCCTGTATTGTAATTTCTCTACTGTAAGATACAATAAAATAGGGCCACAGTTGAAGCTGGACTGGAGACGTAGCCCTGGAGAATAGGGTGAACTCCTTGTTAAAAATTGTTTGTGTCTTATGTTGCTTACTGTATTTCTCTATAGTCTTTCCATTTAAAATGTCTGTGTATTGGCAATCTGATCGATCTGTTGTTTCAATAACACAGAACACACACTAGCACATGAGTCTGTAATACCTTTTGTTTAACAAATCTTCAACTGAGGTCACTCATAGGGTGATCATTAGATTAGGTGGTATCAGAGCTTTAGGCTGTCAGGTTAGACAAGCTTATGTTGGGTTAGCTATGAATGCTCACTAGATCAAAGTTCAAATTAGAAGGAGGAGAGTTGGTGGAAACTAATCCTGAAATTGGGAGAGTCTATTCTTAGAAGACAATGTCAGAAGAAGGTTCTATAGGGCTAGACCCTTAACTCATAGAAAGTTTCCTAGCTATAAAATCTATGGTAGAAGAAATGCATAGGGACTTTAGAGAGCATAAGGATGAATATTCATCAGGCTCCAAACAAGAAAAAGAAGAAGATGAATATCATTCCCATGACCACTCCAAAGGAAAGGGAAAGGACGAAAGCTTTCCTACACCTCCTAACATCCCTGTGCATAATAAGAAAGCATCCTTGATTAAACTAGATGTTAAATTTGATTTGCCTATATATGATGGAGAGATAAATGCTGAAAAGTTGGACAATTGGATTGGACAAATTGACGTGTATTGTAGAGTACAGAACATAGACTCAGACAAGAGTAATATTCAGTTGGCAAGCCTACGCCTAAGAGGCACTATCTTGGTTTGGTGGGAGGATAGAACCCAAGCTGATACGAAGAGGCATGGTAAGACCATCTCTATCTGGAGTGAATTTGTTTCTTCAATCAAAAAGCAGTTCTATCAATTGGCCTACATGCAACAAGCCATGATGAGTTGGAAAAATCTTCGACAGTGAGAGGACAAAGTGTGCAAGGGTATACTCAAGAATTTAGAAGGAGGGCATTAATGTTGGGCATCTCATTAGACTCACCAGAAACTATTTTGAAGTACATTGGTGGTCTATACAGCTACATGAGGTATACCATCATCATGTTTAATCCAACTAGTATAGATGAAGTATCTGTAAAAGATACTCATCTATAAGCTAGAGAAGGGAATGGGAATCCAAAATTTGAGGGACCATCCCAACCCACTATAAGAAAGAGCAAGGAGAAAAGAAAGAAGAAGTGGAAAGCAAGGAAGGCTAACACTGCACAACAAGGCAAAGCTTCATGTACTCACTGTAAAGAGAAGGGGCATGATAATGAGCATTGTTGGATTCTACATCCAGAGCTGAGACCTAAGAAGTTCGAGGGCGAGAAGAAGAAGACTGCTACAGGTATTCAGAAAGATTTGGGGTCAGACTCGGGAGATGAAACAATCATTGCAGCCACAAGTGTAAAAGGTAAGATTTCTGAAGCATCTACTAGTAATTCTGCTCTATTTGCTATTGATGAAGAACATGAGAGAAGAGAGATGAGCTATTCCATATTCAAGTTGTTTCCTAAAATCAAAAGATTGATACTTTGTTTGATAGTGGCTCAGAAGTAAATCTAATTTCTGAGGAAGTTGTAAAGAAATTGGTATTAGCGGTTGCACCTCATAAGAAACCATACCCATTAGGATGGTTGAATGATGAAGCACAACTACAAGTGACTAGACAGTGCAAACTCAAGTTTCCTTTTGGGTCAGCATTTGTAGATGAGGTTGAGTTAGATGTAATTCCTTTGGATATTTGTGGAATTTTTTTAGGAAGTCCTTACTTGTACGATAGAAAGGCTATTTTCTATAGAGCTGAGAACAAGTATCTACTTGTTAAAGATGGAATAAAATACTTTGTAAGAGCTCATAAGCTCAAGAATAATTATATTCTCATAAATTCATGATAGATGAAAAGAATGATAAATTCATGCAAACAGTTCTTACTGATGGTTGCAAAGGAAAAGACACTTGATAAAACCAATGTATTTGAAGGTTGTAATGTTGATCAGCAAGCTGATATAGAAAAGATTGTTTCAGAGTATGATGTCTTATTTAAAGAACCTAAAGGTCTGCCACCCAAAAAGGGAATAGTACTTGATATTATTTTGCAGCAAGATGTTCCTTTACCTAACATCGAGATGTACAGGTTGTCCACCTTAGATAATGTTGAAATTAAGAAGCAAGTACAGGAGTTGCTCGAGAAAGGGTTCATTAGGCCTAGCACATCACCATGTGGGTCACCAATCATTTTGGTGAGAGAGAAAGATGGTTCATGGAGAATGTGCATTGATTACCAAGAACTGAATAAGATAACAATAAAAAATCATTACCCCCTTCCTCGCATAGATGATCTTTTAGATCAATTGAAGGAAGCTGTTTATTTCACCAAGCTGGATTTGCATAATGGATACCATTAGGTCAGAGTTGCAAAGCAAGATGCATGGAAGACTTCTTTCAAAACAAAGTAGGGATTGTATGAATGGCTGGTTATGCCTTATGTCTTTACCAATGCCCCCGCTACTTTCATGAGGTTAATGAATGATGTACTCAGACCTTTTCTTGATGATTTTGTTGTTGTGTATTTGAATGACATTTTGATTTTTAGTAAGATGTCGGAAGAACATTTAAAGCATGTTAAGCAGACATTAGATGTTTTGAAAAGAGAAAAAATTTATGTTAAACTCTCCAAATGTGAATTCGGAAAAACCTCTCTAAATTATTTTGGTCATATAGTAGGGGCATGTGAATTGAAAGTAGATCCCTCTAAAGTGGCAGTCATCATGAACTGGCCTAAACCCAAGTCTGCTATAGAAGTGAGAAGCTTCATAGAAGCAGCAGAGTATTGGAGGAAGTTCATTTCAAGTTTTTCCTCAATTGCAATTCCCTTACGTGCTTTGACAGGATTGAACAAGGTGCTTCAGTGGGGAAGCAAACAGCAAAAGGCCTTCGACACCTTGAAAGAAATAATTAGTATAGCACCTGTACTAGCACTGTCAGACCTACAAAGACCATTTGAGATCCAAACTGATGCCAGTGACTATGCCATGGGAGCAATGTTGACACAACATGGTAAACCCATATGTTATCATTCTGAGACTTTTAATCCTGTAGTAGTTAACTATCCTACATATGATAAAGAATTGTATGCATTAGTTTAGAGTGTGAAAAAATGGAAGCATTATTTAATGGGCAAAGAAACAATAATACATACTGATCATCAGCCACTTCAATACCTACACTCCAAAACTAAATTGTAGCAATCAAAACATTACAGATGGATGGGGTTTCTACAACAATTTCATTTAGTCATTAGATATAAAAAGGGCATACATAAAAAAGTTGCAAACATGTTATCTAGACCCATTATAAATGCATCTACCCTACTTAAGCATAATTATATGCTGCATGAAAGCTACATAGAATAGTATGCTCAGGCTATGGACTTTAAAGATGTATATGCAACTTTGGGTCAAGGCAAAATAGTAGAAGAATTGGACTATCATGTGAAGGACTGACTCTTATGTCATTGTGGAAAACTCTGCATTCCACAAACTGAGAGAGC
The DNA here is from genome assembly GCA_000404065.3 of Pinus taeda. Classification (NCBI taxonomy): domain Eukaryota; kingdom Viridiplantae; phylum Streptophyta; class Pinopsida; order Pinales; family Pinaceae; genus Pinus; species Pinus taeda. The sequence continues at coordinate 41,270 of APFE030054425.1, forward strand.
AAAGATAATTAGGGAAGCACACACTTCCCTGATATCAGGTCACTTTGGGGTAAGTAAAATAGTTGCACAGCTATAAAGGTTCTACTATTGGCCGAAAATGAGCGAGACAGTTTCTAGATATGTAAAGGGGTGTGCTATGTGTGCTAAGAGGAAGCCCAGCAATAGAAAACTATGCTTGTACACTCCATTTCCATTTCCTTCTCACCCTTGGGAAAGAATTTCCATGGATTTTGTTGGAGGGCTGCCTAAATCTAGGAAAGGTCATGATTATCTGTACGTTGTTGTGGATAGGTTCAGCAAAATCTGTATTTTGATACCATGTAGTAAACAGATTACAACTAAACAAACTGCAAAATTATTCTTTGAACATGTATGGGTTCATTTTGGATTACCCACTTCTATTGTATCTGATTGAGACACCTGATTTTTGGGGAAGTTTTGGTCAAGTCTGTGGGAACTAATGGACACCAAATTAAAGAAAAGCACAACTTTTCATCAACAAATAGATGGCTAGACAGAAGTAGTTAACAGGATAGTGATGGAGTTACTGAGAGTATATTGCAGCAAGCATCCTAAGCTTTAGGATGAGCACTTGTGTTATGTGCAACATGCTCACAATAGAGCCAAACACTCTTCTACACAGATATCTCCTTTTGAGACCTGTTTTGGTTTCATACCAAGGTCTCCTTTGGATTTTTTCTTTGGTAAAGATACCATGGTTGATAGACACAATGATGTGGACAAGGCAACTAGGTCCATTGAATAGATCCAGGAGATCCACCAGGCAGTACAGGAACAACTGGAAAAGAGCCAGGCCAAGTACAAGGCTAGGCATGATAAGCATCGGATGGAGCATAGTTTTCAAGTTGGAGACCAAGTATGGCTATATATCAGCAAGGACAGAATGCAAGGTGAAGGTAAAAGGTTAAAACCTATCAGGTATGGACCTTTCAGGATACTTGAGAAAATTGGTGAAAATGCCTTATGCCTTGATCTACCAGCTTACATGCACATCTACTCAGTCGTGAATGCAGATTGCTTGAGGTTATTTGAACCTTCAATGATTGACGACCCTGAATAGAAGAGTCAATTACCTTCTATTGATGACCTACTACCTGAATATCTCAATCAATTGTAGGAAGACATCGTGCTCGACAAGAAGGTGAGGATGACGCGCAGTGGATAGGTGGAATACCTCAGGATTGGTCTTAAAGGTTCGAAGCCGAGCAGCGTGAAGTGGATTGAGATTGGACAAGTGGTCCAAAATCTTTTTCAATAGGGAGGCCATGATCTAAATCGGATCCAAAGAAGACTGTCAAGAACTTTGATTGTATCGAGTTAAAAAAATCTTTGAAGAAATCCAAAATGACATCAAAAACACTATGAACTAGTGGCCATGGCAGCCAGTGTGGAACGACGATGGCCTCGGTCAAAGTGCACTGACCGAGGCCCATGGAGACTACGCAGGAGGTCAAAATAGCCCCTGGGAGCCTCGGATCAGGAAAAGGAGGTGATTTTGATGCGAAATTAGTGCTTAATCACGTATCTGTAGGCGAAAGAACCACAGGTGGAGAAAGGAAAAGCGCTAAAATGCAAAGGCAGGACCCGCACCCTGGAAACCGATGGTTTGATCAGGGTGCCCTTGAACGATAAGAGGTTTTGGACAGGAGCAGAGCGATCCCACTCAATGATTGATGCGTGGTAGTGGAGGTGAGAGAAAAACCACCGTGACTGCGTGCTATCGGTCAAGCTAGTCAACAGCGCTCGACGTGCGTATGACATTGGATCTGGAGGAGCCTAGATCGGATGGCTAAGATTGCACCTGATAGAAAAAAGTGGAATTGACAAGGAATTAAGCTGCGGTTTAAAGGGATTTGGAATTCATTGACCACCATGGTGGAGAAATAATGTATCCTTGACATAAACGAAGAAGCGAGCCAACGAAGCATGCTGGCACCAGTTATATGGGGACATGTGGCACTCCCTGTGCGTTCATGCTGATGCTGAACAGGGAATTCCAATCACAGCTACAAAAGATGAATCGACAAAGGCAGGAGAGGAACCGAACAGGCATAGGGATCGAATGGTTAAAGCCATTAAGGGAAAGAGTCGAATTCATTGGAGGATTTGAGAGGAGTTTGAGTGACCGGGAGAGACAATGAATAGTGAACCCTGAGAGGAGGACTAAACATAGAGAATAGTGAAGCCAAGCAGAGGAGACAAAGGGCCGAGCTGACCACAGGAAACATTGAGCACCAGAGAGCTTGAAGATTCAAGCCTTCCCATAGAGGAATCTGTCTAGACTGAGCATCACATTTGGTTCTTTCCACTATAGACCGAGGGTCACATAGCTGGTAGGAAGAAAATGAGTCTATGAACTCTGAGTGGCTTGGGGAACCCAAGAACCACCCTGCCAAGTAAACTCTTCTTCAAGAGAACTCATATTGAGTACCTGTATTGTAATTTATCTACTGTAAGATATAATAAAATAAGGCCACCACTGAAGCTGGACCAGACACGTAGCCCTGGAGAATAGGGTGAAATCCTTATTAAAAACTGTTTGTGTCTTATGTTGCTTACTGTATTTCTCTGCAATCTTTCCATTTAAAATGTCTATGTATTGGCAATCTGATCAATCCGTTGTTTCAATAACACAGAACACACACCAACGCATGAGTCTATAATACCTTTTGTTTAACAAATCTTCAACTGAGGTCACCCATAGGGTGATCATCAGATCAAATCTACAAACTATTGAGCATTAGTGGTATAAAGCCTTGTAAAGCTGAGGGTGTTCATGCACGTCTTGAGTAAAAACAGAGTTGAAATAGTTGTCTGGCTTGATCCAAACCATATTTCATTCCAATAGTTCAGAGAACAATATTGAAGATTATATGTTACCAGGAATCTCCAAGCTACAACCTAGGAGAGTTTCCTGGAGTGCTAACATAATTGGCGCCCTTGTTGAGGAGAGGAAACTGAAGCTCAGCTTCCTTGGGAAACGACACAGACCCAACTTTGATGATAGACAAATTCTGGGCACATTTTTGGGTTTAATCATCTATCTGGAGACTCTACTGGAGTTCGAACCTATTTCCAACTCCACTTCATAATTTTGGCTCAGTTTGTGACGCATACTCAGAGAAATCCTCAAAAATCGCAAGCTGACCTAGTACCTGACCTAGAAAAGACCATCAAGGAGATGAAAGTATTGCAGAAAGGAGCATCAGGTTTAGGTAAACCTAAACAATATTCTATATCTCTTTAAGAAGATTCTGCAATAGAACAAATACATGTTGAGAGTACAGATTCTAATACTAGCAGTGAAGAAAAGCTCTCAGAAATTTGTAAAGCTCCTTATTCTTTAGTTTCTCCTTTTGTTGTTAGCCCGAAAGAAACCTCATCTCCTATTCACCATACTCCTTTGGTCTTGTCAATCACTCCTCCACCTTCTGTCATTCAGAATTCTAGTACTCTTTTAGTCACCACAATTATGGCAGGTCCGCAAGCACCCACCAAAATGGAAGGAATCATAGTGGCTAGGTATGGACCTCTAATACTGCTCACTCCTTTGAATGTTATGCCCACTAGAGAATATCAGAAGTATATGTCTAAGTTCACTGGGACTGAAGGTGTCACTGCTGAAGAACACCGTGAGTCATTTTATAGCTATGCTGATAATCTAGATATTAGTGAAGATGATGTATGGATGAGAGTCTTTGTCCAAAGCCTAGATGGGGAGGCTAGAAAATGGTTTAGAGAACAAGCCCCAAGATCTATAGTGGATATCGAAGCTTTAGATGATACATTCCTAAAATATTGGGGGGATAAGAAGGATCTCCTATATTACCATACTGAGTTTGGTAACATGAAGAGAGAAAATAGGGAGTCTTTGCCTGATTTTAATAAAAGATTTAATCGTATCTATAGTAAGATACCAGTTGAGGTAGATCCTACCCCCACCTCTACCAAACTTGCCTATGCCAGTTCGTTTAACTCTGATTTCTGTTTGCTATTGAGAGAAAGGAGATGTGCTACTTTGGCTGACATGCAAGATGTAGCCCTAGAAGTAGAATCTAATATTATGGCTACAGAAAAACTCAGAAGTCATGCTGACAGAAGGAGGTAGAGAGGTGAGGCTTCTTCTTCCTCTGCGTCATCTTTTGATCCCAAATTTGATAAAATGACTACGATGATCAAGTCATTCGCTGCTAAAATATCTAAGCTGGAGGTTGAGCAGAACACTAGGAAGACAAGGCTCCCAGGCACATTTTCTCTAAGAAATCCAAATCCATTCAGAAGAACAAATGAACAATTACAAATCATTCACAGAGGTAAAGAAATAAATGAAGATCAAAAGGTTAACGATCCTTTCCATAATGCAGTCATGGAGGAGGAGCAGTTTGAAGATGAGGATGAAATTCATTGCATGGAAGATAAAGGCATTGCTGCATTTTTGACATTGGCTGCATATGAAGAATTGTTGCTATAGGACAAAGACAATTTAGAGTGGGATAGGGAAGCTATTCTAAAAACTGGTGAACAACAAAGATATAATCTGAGGTCACAAGCGAACAATGCCAAGGAGAGTCCTAACCAAAAAGTTGTTGTCCAGATAGAGCCACAGAATGCCAAATAGAAAAGAACAACAGCCAACCCACTCATCCTCAAAGCACCAGCTCAAGAGGTAAGAGGTCCTGAAAAGTCCCCTTCCCCTTTCAGTTTTGAATCAGAAGTCCAAAAGTTGAAAATATCTGTACCTGTGTTAGAACTTGTAAAGAGTGAAGTGTTTAGAAAGCCTATCCTTGAAACTTTTTAGCTGAAAGCGACACAAACCTCCACTGACTCTGCCAATTTGGAAGATGATACTCTGTGTCTCTCTTGTTTCATGTGTTTTCTGTGTTTATATTTCTACAATATTTTATGTGTTCCATTGCTCCGTAATATATAATTTTATAACACTAAGAGACTACGTGGGGCACTATAGAATGACTTATCTTATGCCACTGTGCCAGTTTTTGGAGGAGAAAGCAGGTGACTCTGTAGAGAAGACAACTGGCATACATTATCAGTGATGAAAAGAACCCATCCAATCATCCTACTTATGTTGTGGAGACTGATTTTGGAGCATGTATACTCCAAATAGAAGAATTTCGTAAGGCCTCAACGTAGATCAAGAAACCAGCAAATCAGGCCGAGGAAGAGCAAGGGAGTCAGGCTTGGGAGATGTTCTTTGATGGAGCATGTTCCAGGGAGACTGTAGGAGCAGGGGTGGTGCTGGTATCTCCAAATCAACAAAGCACACAACTGTCTTTTAAGTTGGCCTTCCAAGTCACCAACAATATAGCAGAGTATGAGGCTATGATATTACGCCTTAACGTAGCAAAATATAGAGGAATCAAGAACATAAAGGTGTTTGGAGACGTTGATCTCATCATTCCGCAAGTAAACAGAACATTCAAGCAAAGCACCCAAGGCTAAAAGCATATAGAGATGAGGTATGAAGACTCAAAGATTCTTTTGTTAGCTTTTGTATCTCATACATCCCTAGAGCTAAAAATAAGCTTGATGATTCCCTTGCTATGTCTGCTAGCATGTTCATCCCTCCCATGCCTCCCAGACTAGTTTATGAAGTCTAAATGAAATACAAACCATCCTTGCCTGATAATGTCCAACATTGGAAAGTTTTTGAAGATGATGATGAAGTGAATAAGCTCCTGTAAGTCATTGATGAATTTTCTGAAATGCAAATTGACCAAGACAATGAAGCCTTGGAAGAAAACCCCCAATCACAGCTTAGAAATACAATTGGCAAAGATAGCATTGTCTAGCTTCCCAACAATCATATTCCAAAGGGTTTAATTCCTATAGAAAGACTGTTTGACCAGAATGATGTGCCCTATAAATCTTCCCGAAATGAATCTCAGTTTGTAGTCTGTAAGCATGATATAGGGAGTCCAGGTCAGCCATGATACATAAATCTATCTGCCCATCTGTCTGTTGAATTCCGCAATTTAATGAAGCAATTTGTTGATGTCTTTTCCTAGGAATATAGTGACTTGAAAACATATGACAAGAAGATCATCCAGCATAAAATCCCTTTAGAGAAAGACACCAAACCTTTCAAGTAGAAGTTGAGACCAATAAACCCTCTGCTCCTCCCCCTGATTGAAAAGGAAATAAAAGAGTTGTTGGCTGCCAAAATCATAGTCCCTCTCAGATATTCCAAGTGGGTAGCTAACCTAGTAGTGGTGAGGAAGAAGAGTGGAGAAATTAGGCTTTGTGTTGATTTCCGAAACTTAAACAAATGCTCTAAGAAAGACAATTATCCTCTACCCAAGATCGAGCATTTTCTGCAAAAAGTCTCAACAACCAAAGTGATGTACTTCTTGGATGGATTTTTAGGGTATAATCAGGTTGTTGTACATCCAAATGATCAAGAGAAGACTGCATTCACCACTTGTTGGGGCCCTTTTATGTATTCTAAGATGCCTTTTGGGTTGATGAAAGCTGGAGCCACCTTTCAGAGAGCTATGGATATAGCATTTATAGGAGAGAAGGATAATTTTTTCTTTATCTACCTTGATGATATAACAATATACTCTAGCAGTCATCAAGACCATTTACAAGATTTTAGGAAAGTGTTCCTGAAGTGCAGAAGGTTTGGGATTTCAGTCAATCCTAAAAAGTCACAATTTGCTTTAGAAGAAGGAAAGTTGTTGGGACACATTGTTTCTGCTGTAGGTATCCAAATTGATCCAGAGATAGTAAAAGCAATACAGACCTTGTCTGTACCAAGATCAAAGAATGACATCCAGTCCTTTCTGGGCAAGATAAATTTTGTAACGAGATTTATCCCAAATTTTGCAGAATTAGTGAAGCATATTACCTCCATGTTGAAGAAGGGATCAGAAATCAAATGGATTGAGGCAGCCAAGAAATCCTTTGAGTCCATTAAGAAAGATATTATGGAGGCTCCCACTTTAAGCAGTCCAGATTACAACAAGGAGTTCCATATATTTTCTTTTGCCTCTAACGACACCCTTGCAGCAGTTTTATTGCAAGCAGATGAAGAAGGCTCAGAGCATCCAGTGGCATTTTTTAGCAGAACCTTAAGTGATGTTGAACTGAGGTATGATATCATTGAGAAACAAGCATATGCTTTTATCAAATCTTTGAAAGCTTTCAGAGTTTACATTTCTCATTCCAAGATAATTGCATATGTACCCTCTGCTGCAATAAAAGATGTCTTAATGCAACCCGATGCTGATGGAAGAAGGGCTAAATGGATTGAAAAGATGATTGAATTTAATATAGAACTGAAGCCCACCAAACTAGTTAGAGGTCAAGGCCTTGCCAGACTATTGGCTGAAGAAAATTGCAGAACATTGGACATAAATCTCATAAGCACAGATGCAGAAAAGGGTCAAATAGAAGGAGAGGAAGCATCTAAACCAGAGAGAAAGCAGTTAGTGGAAGAAAATCTAGGTTCTTGTGATTGGTACTCTACAATAGCTAATTTCTTGCTGAAGCTAGAAATCCCTCCGGGCTTAAGCACAACTCAAGCTAGATGTTAGGATATTCCGACACGTAGGAATAGTTAAGTATAACTTGGTCTAGTATAGAGTTAGGTAAAGTGTGTTTCTTTACTATGTACATTTGTAACTTACAATCCGACGGTCATGATATGTAGTGATCCGACGGTTC
>APFE030054425.1:53695-92951 GCA_000404065.3 Pinus taeda
TTCATTCTCTCCTCGGTATTACCGACACTTGATCTGTGGCTTGACACCCGATTGGTCCATGAATTATATTTAAAGCGCATGGAGGGTCATTTGTAGGTTAACCGTGCATGAGAGAGCTTATGTAAATTTTCATTCTTTTATTAATAAATTGCCTGTAGTAGCCACGTTGGCGCAGGCCGTGGACTATTTCCCTCTCTAAGGGTTTTAACCACGTCAAAATACTGGTGTATTGATCTGTGATCTGTTTGTGAGCGGTGTCCTTTTGGTGTTCTGTCTGAGGAACTTACCCTATAAATTCCTACACCAGAACGATTAAACTCGGGGTAGGAAAATATTGTATTAATAAAAATATGCTCTACTGGAGGGACCCATCTAGAATGCTTTTGAGGTGTCTGGACAAAGAGAAATCAATGGAAGTTATGCAACAATTTCATTCCATGATGTATGGAGGACACAATTATTGGAAAATTACAACTCACAAGATCCTCAGAGTTGGGTGCTATTGGCCCACCTTATTTTCTAATGTCTTTTCATGTGTTAAATCTTGTGACAAGTGCCAAATATTTGAAGGGAAACAATAGTTGAAGTCCCTGCCTTTAAAACCAATACATGCAAAAGGACCTTTTTAGTAGTGGGGGTTGGATTTCATTGGAGAAATTAATCCACATTCTAGTGGCCAACATAGATGGATATTAGTAGCCATTGATTATTTTACTAAGTGGATTGAAGAAATCCCTACCAGAAAGGTTGATCATAATGTGGTCATGAAGTTTTTGATAGAGCATATCTTTACCAGATTTGGTTGTCCACATAAATTAGTCACAGACAATGTAGTAGCCTTTAGGGCAAAAGAATTGGTGGATATGTGTGATTCAATGGGAATTAAACTGGTTCATTCCACCTCATATTATCCTCAAGGCAATGGTTTAGCTGAATCTTCAAACAAAAGCCTGATTAGAAAAATTAAAAAGCTGTTGGAAGACAAAAAAAGGAATTGGGATTCTAAGCTCAAATATGCACTATGGGCCGACAGAGTGACTGTTAAGAAATCCACAAGGAATTCTGCATTCAGGCTGGTATATGGCACTGAGGCCATGTTCCAAATTCAGTTGACTCTCCTTGTGGAAAAGTTCCTATAACAAGAACAGAATGAGGAAGAAGACATGGAAAAAAGGATCACTGATTTGGTAGAGGTACATCAAATCAGAGAACAGCTGGTTGAAAAAGCTGCAGCACATCAAAAAATGATGAAGGAAGCTTTTGACAAAAGGACAAAAACAAATAATTTTCAGGTTGGAGACTTGGTTCTGAAGTGGGATGCACTAAAAGAAAAGAAAGGAAATCATGGGAAGTTTGATGCTTTTTGGACAGGGCCTTTTATCATTTCTCAAATCTAAGGGAACAATAACTTCACGTTGAAAATCATGGGAGGAGAAGCAATTTTTGATGGCCCAGTAAATGGGCGGTTCTTGAAACCTTTTTTCGTTTAAGGCTTTAAAGCCTTGTCATTGTAAATATGTTTTTCCAATTTTTATTTTTTTTCTTTCATTTGCAAAATAGACTCCATGCCCAATGGAACACTAGGGCGAAGATTTAATTTTGTTTTCACAGGAAAGGCATTGATCTATGATTTTTGAAACCTCACGGGGAGGCTTTCATCCCCAGAAGAATCCAGTGTTAGCTTTGCTGATAAAGGGAGCAAAAATGGATTCAAAACACTCCCAAAGTTTGCAAATCTGTTTAAAATCATGCCAAGGGATCCATTCATGCTCTTGAAATCTTCATTTTTGTCAAAGGTCATCCACCAATCGAAATAGTCGTAGCTGGAAAGCCCTTGGAAGGGTGGCAACACACTATCCGGAGGCTTAAGCACTTCAAAAGCTACAAATGGAAAAACCTTTACGCAAGCGTAAAGCCAACAATGTACAATCACCATCCGATCTAGCCGATCAATGGCCTAGATCTAATTGGAAAATCGCAGATCGAGAAGGCAAGGGGGTAGGGCCTTTACATTTAGCGATATGCGATTGCAATCAAATCGCATCCCTGTATCGCATTGGCGGAGGTAAGCTGGCAGGGTAAACGTGGACCAAGTGCGATTGCGATTTGTGATGAGAAATGAAGAATCGCTATTAGAGGACCCACTTCGCATTGTAGGATCGCAAATCGACGTATCACATTGGTGCTTCACCAAGGGTCAGGGCCTTTCGCACATGCATATTTGCGATGCGATAACTGGACCTGACGGTTATGTAACACTCTATTGCATATTATTTCAGGTCTACGCTAAGGCCGTTTTCAGTGGTTTTTGGTGCATTTTCATTGCATGAGTAAAATACAAAGGGAAACAGGGTTTGCGATAAGACATGTACCCAAAAGGGTCCGGGAAGCAATATTTATTCAAGATTAAGGCCTGCAAGGGCTGCTTTTTCCCCTTTTTTAATGTTTTTCCCACATGGCGAAATCCATGGAAAATACACAGCAGTAGGATTTGTGTGACTGGCGATGACAGTGATGGGCGGGATTTGGCAGTATTGCAGCGTTTTCGCTGTTTATCACCCGAACAGTGACAACTGTTAACACTCAGGTTGTTCCCTTTGACTCCTAAGGGAATACGGCTGAGGTAACCACAAACCAATCTTTGGACTGGAGGTCCTAGCCTACTTGCAATCAGAGAGGGCTCTCTCTTTAGGATTTAGCTTTGTTTGAAGGATTTTAGGCTAGTTATGGAGTTCTTTGTGTTTTTTTAAGTTTTGGTGGGATGGTTGGTTTATTCAAGCATAGTTGGGATACAGAGTATAAGAGATTCAAACCGTTGGGCATGGAGTCATGAAGTAGGGCTGCTGGTGTGTTTTCTTGGTCACAAGGGGATTATGAAGTAGGATAACTATATATGAAACAACATTTAGGCTAAATAAGAATGAAATGAGGGCTAAGGAATGAGAGGCGATTAGGAATGTCTCTTTCAACTTAACAGAGGGAAGGTGAATGAGCTCTATCTAGGAGCAGTCAATAATTCCTAGATAACTGTCATACATGTGTGAATTAGGGGAAATATGAGCCAAAAGGAATTCACATTTATAGCTAATTCAGAGGAAAACATATAGAAACAATAGACATTAAGCATAGAGTGCAATTAAACAAATTCTAGGCTATTCATTCTTCCTGTTATTTAGACAATGATACAATAACGGTTAAAAATATATGTAATGAAATAGAATGAAGAAACACTTATTGTTCCATGTATCAGCACAAGAATTCCACAGTCACTCTTTGACCATTTGAACACAGCAGACAGTCATTACTCCAATCTTTTTAGCAGTCTTTGATTAATAGAAATTCTCAGATATACAATGTGAGTCTCTCATGAAGTGAATTCATCAACCAACCAACCCCAAATACATTCTATGAGGGGATATATATACAAAAAGGAGATACAAAATATCTAGGGGATGAGTTATTAACTCATAAATTCTTTCACCAACTCCTAAGGAGCGGTTGGTGAAGAAGTAAATGCCGAAGTAAATAAAAAAGTAACAATTGTTCTTTTCTACCAGAAAATGTTGATTTTTTCGTTCACTTGAGTCAGTTGAGGCTGTGTCTTCAAAATTTGCGCTTCTATGGCTTGTTGTTCTAGCTCTTTGCTTTTTCATTGATTTGACGCGCTCTACCTGTTCTTTCTTGCGCTTTATCTGGTGCTTACTATTAACCTGTAGCTGACATGGAAATTGAAAATTGAAAAAGGAGCCAAAGACTGATGTCACCTGGGTAAAACGGCCAGCATTGCTTGCCACCGATCTTCAGGAGGAAGCTGATGCCTTTGTATCTTGATGAGTGTCTCATCCGTCTCTGTATATTTGTAATAGTTGGGTGGCATCTCAAACAGGTGGTTCACTTCATGCTCCATATAAAATAAGTTTTCTAGCTTATCATAGAGAGTCTATCCTGTAGAGGTCTTGCTTGTGCTGAAGAACTTGATGAAGCAGTACGCTGATTTGTGACATAATTACTGAGCCTAGTTGCATATTGGTCACGTGTCAATAACCTTCTAGAGCTGGTTAATAAGCTCGGAAATCCTCTAGTCTACAGTGCTACAAGCTTTATTTCAAATTATCTACATCCTTTTGGATTTCCCGACATCTTGCTTCTAGAGTCTGAATAAGACTTCCTAAAGTCAACACTTTCTTAGCTGTCAGTATGGCATATGTTCTATTCATAATCTGTAACGCTGCCAATTCTTCCCTGGTCTAATGATTTAAGAAGTTGATCATTTTGTTGGCTTGCTCAGGCATGTTTCCCAATGTTGTTTTGGCTCTCTGAGTTTCAAACTGGGCTTTGCCAACTAGCTCCACCTTTTCATACATGGCTTGAATTGACCTCTATTGGCAAGTGATTGATTGATTTATCTTGGCCCAAAAAATCTTTTTTATTTCCATCAGGGTGTTGTCTAAAGCTAGCTCTTTCTCCAAGGCTTTAATTTTGTCATTCAAGGCCTTAGCTTCCCTAGTTTTTTCAGCTACTGTCATTTTAGACTTGTCATACGTTTCTTCAAGATTGGCCAATTTCTCTTTGGCCTCTTTTATCTCTGTAGTCTGAAGCTCAAGTTCCTTGACAACTTTCATCATTTCTTCCATGCTCATGCTTGATTCAGATGCTGTTGTAGTTGTTGCTGCTGTTGTTGCTGGGAATGCTACTCACTGTGTAGGAGGAACATGGACATTAGCTAGAATTGTTGGAGGTGGGTGGGAGGTTGCCTCTACCTGCTTGTTCAGCCCTGCCTTTTCTAATTCTTCCTCCATCTGGATTACTCTTTGATTCATTTTCATCAGCAAATCTAATGTATCTTTGGTTTCTTTCTCTTGTATTAACTCTGCAGTTTGAGGGTGTTCAGTAGGAGGCAACCTCAATCACTTTCTCAATGCAGCAATATCATCATCCTTTTTCTTCATGAGGGCCCTCACACCCTTAGGGTCCTTAGGATCATGTCCTAGGTCAATAATAATGTCCTCCAATGTTTTAATTATGTTGTCTTTAGCTGTGGAGGACATTCTTTCCAAATCTAACTGAATGTTAGTGTTCTTTAATGATTATTTTAACTCATGAGCCAGTGTGGCCTTGTCTGCTAAAGTAGCATAGACCATCTCACCAGTCTGCTTATGTAGCTCAATTTGGTCCATGGGGTGGATGTCTTTGGCCATGACCTAAAAATTTGTCCTGACATAGTTCGCAGCTGTCTGTGGCTGCTGAACTTTGGGTTTGAAGTGGCTAAAAATCATTTTCTCTTCCTTGATATCATATGCTGCCATCAGTCTTTCCTGCTTGGCAGGTGTTGCTTTCAGGAAATGGTCATATAGTTGTATTCGTAGTAGCTCATTTTGAGCTTTGATCCCTTTGAAACTAGCTTTGCCAATAGCTGGTCTTTTGCTTTGTTGTGTGGAGGAAGACACCTCCATGGCATGCTATCTGTCTAGCTCTTGTTGGAAAGAGCTGGTCGGTGTTTGTTTGCTTCCCTCTCTGTCTCTCCTTCAGCTTTCAAGGATCTCTTCACTGATTTCCTCCTCAAATGGAGAATCAACACTTTGCCTCTTAGGTTCAGGCTGCTGTGTAGATCCACTGGTAGGTGTGGAATCCTCTCTGTCACGTTTTCTGCCTCTTTCCTCATGTGCAGGAGTCTGTAACACTGGCATTTGGGTTGCCTCTGTTTGCTGTGGAGAAGCCTATTCTTAGGACTGCTCTTTCGAAGTAGAAGGTAGCTTTGTAGTCACATATTTTGTATCCATTGGCTCTTTGCCTTTTGTTGTACCTGTTGTTGATGAAGATGGTGCTTGGCCGTGTTGTGCAGCTGCAGCAGTTGATGTGCCGTCTCCAATTTGTTTTGGCCACTTGAATGTTACCTGCTCACAAGAATCCAAGTCAAGAGTTTTTTCAAGGTCTTTAACATTTTGTTCCATAATTTCCTCCTGAGTGAATTCTTCAACTAAAGTGCCTTGTGCCCACGCATCTTGATTAGCATAATTTTCAATGTGTGGGATTTTGCAGTGTATATAGGGTGTCAATCTATATTTGACTCTTCTGGCACTAATAAAGCCATGTGGGTCATAAGGGACCCACCAAAAATGTCTCTTCAACATAAGTTGATGCTTCAGTATTAGGTCAGCATCTTGCCAACCTTCCTTCCTATTCATGATAAAGGGGCCTAGGCGGTCTCTAAATTTCAGGCGAGCCTTCTTCTTGGTGCTTTGAAAATGAGTCAGATCTGAATTGATAATCTGCCTATAGTATTCCAAGGAAAATAACCTCATTGGTACATATCTTGGGAGCCTGTAAGGACAAAGCTCACAGCCATAAATTCTAATGACAGTGTGATCCTGATATGGATACCAATCACCTAATTTGTAGCTCTTAGATAGCTGCAATATCTTCTGCATTTCATAAGATATTCTAGGAGGAGGAGCTTTCATCAAGAGGCATGAGACTAGATAAACAAACAGGTCAATAAACTCACAGTAAGAGTATGGAGAATGCTGGACTTGATGGAATACTGATGACCAGAGGATAACATATCTTCTTTCTCCTTTTGAATCCAATTTCTTGATGGGAAACTAGAAGCTTTTAGACTGATAATATAAGAACAAATGGTATATGTATGAGGAATATTTGAAGATTCCCTCCCTATTTAGCTTTATGAGTTGGTCATGACTTTTGTTTGCTATGAACTTGGCATAGTTATACTTGATAGAAGGAGGCTGCCCTTGGCTGAATGAAGACAAAAGAACCAACACTGTCTCATCCACATGTTCACTTGTTCTGAAACCTAACGCATAGGATATCATATCTACTAGTAGCTTGCCAACCTCATTGAAATGGTCATATAGGAATGGAGGTGGCTCCTTAGGTTGGCAGTCTGCCTTCATAAACATCTTAGCAATTCTTTCAATCTTGGGAGCAAGGAAAGAGGAGGCATCGTCCAGTAAGTGCTTCATGGAGAAATGATATAGTAGCTGTGTTTGCTTGAAATTTAACATTTGGTTGATGGAGTCAGGAGTGATATAAAAAAGTATGCTCCCAGATGGAGACTTCATAGCTCTCTGATTTGGTTCATAATTTGCTGCACACAATTGAATAATATCTGGAAAAACATTGACAGAGGGGAGGAAAATATGTGGTAAATTGGACTCTCATATTCCATACATGTCAGAGTTGCTAAGAAAATTGTTTCTTAGCTGGCAATAGGTATGCAAATGATTCCTGTTCCCAACCAGGTCTTGAATAAGAGAATCATTGTCAGCTAGGGCCATTGCCTCAAGCTCTTTGTTTTGTGAATTGATGGGAGGGATGTCTAGAGCTGATGGGGTGGCCATTTTGAACTTTTCTTTGCTTGCACTTGGAGCGAAGATTAGTGAGAAAGCATAATAACGACAATCACTTTTGAGTATTTGCAAAGAAGCTAGAAAATGAGTTTGAACTGAGGTAGTGGTCTTCAATGTCTGTAGCTTATCATAAAAGAGGCCAATTCACAGAATTGGACTAAGGTTTTCCTCTCTTTGATAATTTCACTATATTGATAGATTGTGTGGGTAAACTACTAAGGAAACAGGGATGATTTCTGAGCTGAATGCGGGACTTTACAGAGGATTATGGTAAAATGGGGCAATGCATGGTGATATGAATCTTGCGGCAGCAATATGAACCTTTAAACCATATTTTGACAGTGAGATTTGTAAGTGGGCGCGGGTTCACAGAGCGTTCTTCAGACAGAGCGTTGATTGGAGAATTTTGGGCAGCATTCAGGTGTTTTAATGTCTTTAGTTCGGTAATTTGCAGAGTTTTATGCAAATGAAATAGAGAAAATGGTGAAACAGGGCAAATAGGTGAACTTGGGCAAATACCTGGTTTCAACAACGCCAAGGGTGGACAAGCTGGTACAATGGCAAGTTATCGAGTCGAATTG
Source organism: Pinus taeda (assembly GCA_000404065.3). NCBI lineage: Eukaryota > Viridiplantae > Streptophyta > Pinopsida > Pinales > Pinaceae > Pinus > Pinus taeda. The sequence goes on from APFE030054425.1 coordinate 61,647, forward strand.
CAGGTTGCGGTAGCTTCGCTGGTCGAGTCCGAGCTTTGGGAGAGAAAACGGTCATGAGAGTGAAAGAGATTTTTACAAATGGACAGATAGAAATGAAATAAAACGGTCGTTTTACGTGCTTTTTATGCAAAAATGACATTTGGTGCTTTTGGCGCTTTCATGGGGTGAAGTCAGCATGACGTCATCGGCGGGTTGTAGGTACAAATGGGTGTTGTGGCATTTGACGGGACAGTGATGCGGCAACGACACGATGGCAGGGTGAAAGCAGAAAAGGGGATGAGGTGGCGGTAACGTGGCAGAGCATCGCCGAAGCGGAGATGATGTCAGGGGAAGACGTGGCGCCGACGTCACACAGGGGAGGCAGTTTCTAGTTTGTATCACACCGCTTTTGTGCAGAAGCGGTTTCGAAGGAGGGGGCTCGGCCACAACCGGGAGGGCGACGTGTGGTGGGGGTACGACGGGAAAACCGCCCATCTCCCAGAAGCTAACCCTCGGCACATCGAGGCAGGAAAAGACCCGCCAACCATAGATCTGCGGCGCTGGCCATCGGACAGCTGATAGGACAGGTAAGGCAGCAGAGGGTTAGGGACGGGGCCAACGTGCTATGTAATATTTGTTTAATCACACGGCGGGGGGTAAACATTATAAATGTGGGTTTATGGGGTTAGGATTAAAGGGAAATGGTTGTTAGTTTAACCAGGGGTCAAGCTAACTCCAGATTAGAACACAAAAGAGTTAACAATAGCCCCAGATGGACTATTATTTCCATGACTTAAGAAATATGGCTATAGTGCCAAGGGGTAGGGATATTATTATTTTTTTGGGATTTTATATAGCTTCACGTAGAATAGGGGGAAGGGAAATGATTTAGGGAGCTAGATAATAGGGTTAGATGTTAATATGGATTGAAAAGGAAATGGATATATACTAAGTTTATAGAATGGAAACTTAAGAATGGGGAAATGAATGGATTGTGTAAAGATTAACTTTACACAAGAAATGTGGCTTCTTTTCACTAAGTCAACTCAGATGTCAACTTGTTTTCTTAACTAGAATGGAGTGAAAATGGACTTTTTGGGCAGATCCCAAGGTCCTTGAGGGGATGTTAGTGAATGATTTCTGAGGGGATGAAGGGGGAGTTAGACATGCTTCCAAACCTTGCCATCAAACAGTGCCTTGTTACTCCTGCTTCAAATGAGATGAGCTTTCTTTGTTTAGGTCAGAACTGAATATGATCTTGCTTCTGCAACCCCGGGCTACCTACCTAGCCTAATACACCTAGCATTTTTTGTTACTTCAGGAAGGGTGCACTTAGACTTGGAAACCCTGATTTCTTTTTCTTTTTCAACTGCCCTCCTATCTAAAAACTACCATTATTGCTTCCAAGGGCCTAGATTAGACAGTTGGGCTCCTTAATTCTCTACCTAGCTAATAATCTGCCAAGTTTAAACAGTTTGGACAGATTTTCTTTCTCTATTTTCTAAAACAAGCAATTTAAATCCAGGGAGGCCAAGATTAAGCTGTTTGGCCGCCCCTTAACTATGAAATTCTTCAAAAATGGAACTTTTGCAGCATGAAAAGGATGAACATTTTTGGCACTTCCACTGTCAATCATGAAAAATGAAACCTATTGGTATAGGAAGCTAACAGTGGCTCCACTTGGGGGTGGCCTTTCCTTGTGAAAGGCCAAGAACAGTAGGTCAAACTGCCTTAATCTTTAGTTGTTGTTGTACTCTAAAATTTTCCTTCTTCTCAATGCCTTTGATTGAATTCTTATAAGCTGGTATGCAGTATCTTTTTGAGCTAAATAGCAGAGAAATTACAGCTCTACTTGCCTTTTGGGTGCTTGTGAACATATTGAAATATGCTTGGGCCCTTCCTGGAATTATTTCAAACAACAGAGATCTGAAATGGAGCTTTCTTTGATATTTCCTTCAAAATTTGCTGCGTTATTCCCTCTTACCGGCCTGCTATAAAAGCAAAAACAAAGTGCTAGAAATATAAAATATTAATTTACAAATAATATATAGAGTTGCATTGTATCTAGACGGGGTCATGATATTGCTTCAACATGCGGCCATTAACAGGGCCTTCCTCAGCTGTGCTGCCATCCAAACTCTTCAGAAAATATTTGTTGTTGCCCTGAACAACATAGATAATAAAGGGGCCTCTCCAAAGGAAATCGAACTTGCCATGCTTTCCTTTGTCCTCCCTTCTTGAATCCCATCTTAAGACTTTGCTGCCCATGAAGAAATCTTCAGCCTTTGTTCTTTTGTAAAACATTTTCTTGAGCTTCTCTTGTAAAACTTGAGCTCTGTCATACACTTTCTCTCTTGTTTACTGCAAACGGATGGTTTGGTTTATCCTCCTTTGGATATGATTGGGCTCAGCATGAATCACTTGCAGCAGCTTGATAATAGGGATTCCTAAAGAAGAAGGGAAATTGGCCTCCATTCCGTAGACTAACTCATATGGGCTCATCCCAATGGATCTCTTGGTTGTCAATCTATCAGCCCATAGTGCATTTGTGAGCTTTTTGTGCCAATTATTTTGATTTTCTTCTAAGACTTTCTTGATGATATTGATTAGGCTTTTATTGGATGACTCGGCTAGGCCATTACCTTGAGGGCAATAGGCTGTGGAGTGACCTAAGGTGATGTGTAATTTATGGCAAAAATTGATCATTCTTTTGGATTTGAAGGCAACAGCATTGTCTGTGATGATTTTTTCAAGGCAGCCAAATCTAGACAAAATATTGTTTTCAAGGAATTGGATAATGGTGCAGTCATTGGCTTGCCTACATGGGATGGCTTCAATCCACTTGGTGAAATAGTATGTGGCTGTTAGAATCCACTTATGTTGGCCTGAGGATGATGGGTGGATTTCTACAATGAAGTCAAGACCCCATTGTTGAAAAGGCTTCTTGGTTGAAATGGGCTTAAGGGGTAAGGGCAGAAGCTTTCTTTTTCCTTCAAAGATTTGGCATTTGTGGCATGAAATTGCAAACTTTTTGACATCTGCAAACAATGAGGGCCAATAGAAACCAACACTTAATATCTTATCAGCAGTGGAATTCCAATATAGATGCCCTCCACAGTCACCTGCATGGAATTCTTTCATAAGACTGTCAGTTTCATTTACATTTAAATAGTTCAGCAAAATTCCTTCATGATTTTTCCAAAACAGGGCACCATCTAAGACAAAAAACTTTGATCCTTTCATTTTTAAAAATCTCTTTTTGGTTCTGGACAACCCTGGGGGAGCACACAGGTTTAACAATATAAAACAAATATCATGATACCATGGGGATTGCGAAAAAGCTTCACTGATCTGTGGAGTCGCCAGCTCTTTTTCATTTTCTAGTTCATTTATATCTAAGGCTTGAAAATTGGTTTCGAACATCAGTTTGGCTAAACCTTGTCCACTTATAAGATTGGTGGGTTTTATCTCAATGTCATACTCCATGATATTAGCAATCCATTTTCCTCTTTTTCCTTCTAGCCCCTCTTGAGTTAATATGTCTTTTACGATAGCACTTGGCACATAAGCAATCACATGGGAGTATAAAATGTAAATTTTGAATTCTTTGATGGCCTTAACAAGGGCATAGGCCTACTTTTCCATGATTTGGTACTTCAAGGGGGCATCCCTAAGGGCTCGGCTGAAAAAAGCAATGAGCTTTTCATTTCCTTGGTCATCCTTTTGTAAGAGGACAGTGGCTATGGAATGTTCAGATGCAAATGAAAAAATGATGAAATCCTTATCAAATTGTGGACTTGTGAGGACTGGTGCTTGTGTTAATGCAGTTTTTATGCCCTCAAAGGCTTGCTTGGCTTCTAAAGTCCATTTTACCTTGGAATCTTTCTTGAGCATATTGCTTAGCAACCTTATCAGTTCAACCAAGTTTGGGATAAATCTCCTTAGGAAAATGATCTTTCCCAAGAAATCTTGCAATTCTTTGATGTTTCTTGGATAAGGGATTTGTAGAATGGCTTGAATCCTTTCGGGATCAATTCTAATCCCATCTTTATAAATGATATGGCCAAGTAGTTTGCCTTCTTCTAGACCAAACAGGGATTTCTTAAGGTTTAATGATATGCCATATTTTCTACAAGTTAGGAATATTTGCCTTAGGTGCTTTAGGTGCTCTTGATCGGATTTTGAGAAAGGGGTAAGGTCATCATGGTAGAAAACCAAGAAATCATGGATTTCCTTAGCAAAAGCAATGTCAATGGCCCTTTGAAAGGTTGCACCTACATTTTTGAGTCCAAAAGGCATTTTAACATATTTGAAGGTTCCCTAGGGTGTTGTAAAGGCTGTCTTGTCTGGGTCATCCGGGTGAACTAATATCTGATTGAAACCTGACAAGCCATCAAGCAATGAAATTCTTGAGGACCCCACTACTCTCTGTAGAATATGGTCCATTTTGGGCAAAGGATAGCGGTCTTTTAGAGAGACTTGGTTTAAGTTTCTTAGGTCTACACACAGTTTGATCTCACCTGATTTTTTCCTTATGGGAACCAGATTGGATACCCATTCAGAAAATCTGATGGGTGCTATGATACCTGCTTCAAACATTTTCTTTACTTACTTTTCAATGAGGGAAAGAAGCAAAGTGTTAATTCTTCTAAGTTTCTACTTAAATGGTTTTTGGTTTGGTTTTAAGGGAATAGTATGTTGAATAACTGAGGTGTCATAGGACTTTAAGTACTCATAACTCCATGCAAATACATCTTGGAACTCTTTGAACACATCAACATACTTTGTTTTTTGATCAGGTGGCAGATTTTTGGACAATTTAATGACTTTGGGCTTCTCTTTTGTCTCAATATTGTAGTCCTCAATTGCAGCAATTAAGGTTTGCCATTTTGGCTTTTTGGGGATGTCATTTGCATCAAACATGTCTTCCAATGGAGTTAGGACAAGAGGCAGAAAGTTGTTTTTTAAATCAATGATTTCGGCCTCTGTTTTGGCTATTTCCTCCAAATGCATCTGTTTCATCTCTTCTATGTTTTTCTGGTCAAAGATAGTTGGGCACAATATATGTTTTTCTGCTTCAACTGTTGGAGTTTGCTGACTTTGGATTACTGTTTGTTGCTGTTGGTCATCCATGATATCATCATCTATATTTAGGCCTGAAAATTCCTGCTGTAAGGTGAGGAAATTGTTAATTTGTACATCATTTTCAAACACTTTCTAGTCTTTGATATTATCAGGGATAGCTGGCCTGTGATTTATCTCAGTAGTGAAATGGTGATTGGGCTCAAAAGGAAACTTTCACGTGCTAGCAAAGGTAGCTAGGTTGTGCGCATGTATGTTATGGTTTCTGGAAATCTTAAGAAGTTGAAATTTGTTGAAGGAATTGAGTATGTCTGTGGCAGCAGACCTATAAGATCTTAACCTATTATCTTTGGTGACAAATTTTCCTTTCACCAGTTGTATGATCAGGTCAGAGTCTCCTAGAATTGAGACTCGTGTGGCTCCCAGGGATTTGATCAGTTTGAGGCCTAAGAGGAGGGCTTTGTATTTTGCCATATTGTTGGTACATTTGAAATTCAGTCTATAGGCATGACCCTGTGCGTGGTTGTTATGTGTATTGTGAATCCACACTCCTGCCCCTGCTCCTAACTTATTAACTGAACCATCAAACTCTAAATACCATGTGATTTCTTGGTTGTGGCCAGTATCAAGAGTTTCAGTCATTTTAGGATTAGGCATACCTAAGTTTTGTATTTGGGGAATTTGTTCTTGTATACTGGTTGTACTATTTGTTTTGACCCTTTCATGAGTATGGGCAACCAATTGTTCATTCATGCTTGTCTCCTGTTCTAAATCCAAAGGCTTATTATCAGTTGGAGGAGATCTTTCATCATTAAACAAAATAAAAGAGTCCATATCAGAATGGATTGAGTAAATGGGAATGTTTTGAGGCTTTTCATCACTACTCACCACATATTTCATCAAAGTTTCTCTGTACATTCTCTTTGGTTGCCCAAAGACTGAAATAGCGGCATAGGACATGTCTAATTGCAAAGATCCCTAGAGTTTTGCCCCCCAAGATCTTGATAACAACATGCCATACTTTGGTGGAATGTCAGCTACCACCACATCCATCAAGATTGTTTTATTTGGGTACTAGACTAAAGAGACACAAAAATATTTGATCAGGCCTAAACACTTGACCTGACTGGAGTCAAATGAAAATAAGTATTTATATGGTCTTGTGATATCCAAGTTTAGTTTCTCCATTACGGATTTGGGCATTAGGTTGTGTGAATCTCCTAAATCATACATTTCATTGTGTAAGACATTATCATGGATATGTAGACTGACATAAAAGGGTATAACGCCTCCATTTACTGTTTTTCCATCAACTTATGGAACAAAAAGTAACTCAGGTGTATCATCTAAGACATTAACATTGTCCCTATTCTTTGGTATTTGTAGCGACCTTTTGACTTGTTGTTTGTACACATCGTGTTTAAAAAGCTCAGAGAGAGGGATAGATATCTTCAACTTGGCTATTTCGGCCTCTAAATCAAATGGTTTTTCTAATTGGGTTTTAGTATTATAACTCGTAGATTTTCATTTTTCAACTGTGTTTTCAACAATTTTCTCTTGATTATCGCTGTTGTCCTGGAGTATTTTTGTTTCGGAAGCGTTTTGAGGGGTGTTGCTTGAATTCTCTTTTAAGGAAGAGGATACTAATGGTTGTTTGTATGAGGGTTGTATCTCTGTTATCTCTTCTACTGCCACTTCCTTTGGGTTTTGGCCTTTTCCATCAGCAGGTTCTATTAAGGCAGCTTTTTCTTTTATTTTCTTTGGCTGTTTAGAATGCTTTGTTTTGACAGGTTCTCACACCTTTATGGTCCTACTTCTCAACTTGTATTGCTTGTAACTTCATATACAACTACATCATAACCTTCTCTGAAGTCAAATGACTCATGAGATTTGGTTTGAAATTGTTTAAATTCTTGGGCTTCTTGCTCATCTTGAGTTAGAAAGACCTGTTGTTCACTATCCAGATGCATTAAGTTAATGTGAGGATCCTCTTTCGGTTCACTTGAGGTTGAGGCCTCCACATAATTTTCTTGAAATGGAGGTTTGATATTCTGATCAGGACCAGTCCTTCTAGCATTTTGGTTCAGATTTTTTCTAGAATTAGGATTCCTGGCTATATTGCTTGTTTTCCCTTCCTAGGATGATTTTCTTTCAATCGTCTCTACCAGGTCTCCCAATCTGTCCATACCTTTGATGATTGCATCTATTTTTGCTCAAATTTTGAAGTTTCTTCTTTGAATGATGTTCTTCTTTTTGTTCTCGCTCGATTTCATTTGGCAATCAAGTTTGCTTCCACACTAACAACGATATTCTACATGTCTGCTAGGTTTAATGGGGCTCTTTCCCTCAATTGATATGCCATGTCTGATTCAAATCCATTATGGAATTTGATCAAGGCAAATTCAGGTGGGGGTCTAAGGTTTTGTGGTATGGCATTGTATGTACTACTAAATCTAGCACAATAATCTTGAACAGTCTCTTGTGGACCCCTTTTTAAATTGTCATACTCAGTTAATATATGTAAAGCGTCTTTTTTCTTTTCCCATATGTTTAAGAAGACTTGATATAAGGCCTCGGGATCAGCTATAGAATTTGCAGTAAGAGACCTAAACCAGGTCCTTACATCACTAGTTAGACTTTGAACAAAGATCTTCATCCTTACTCCATCATCATCAATTTCATAGTTTTCAAAATAGTTTTGCATCTTCTTGGTGTGCATCTGGGCTGTATAGGAACCAGCACCATCAAAATAAGTAATCTTACTTTGATAATCCTGAGGCATAGCCCCTGGATTTACAGGTAATTGTAAGGGAACATATCTATTGGCCATAGTTGCAGGAACAAATGGGACAGCTGGAACAACAGCAACAACAGTGGTACTCAGAGTAGTATGCGCAGTAAATGGAGGAGTGGAAGAGGTGCTTGGAAAGATGGATGATTAACTAGGGGAAATAGGGTTTGAACGAAATAAAACTTTAACAGGGGTCGGAACACAGCTGGGTTGAACTGTTTTAGGACTAGAATCAACAAAGTGTTCTTGTTGCTCTTGTTTCCTAAGGATCTTAGGAATTAGATTGGGATTTTCAAAAGTAGCTGGAGGATCTGGGTCAGGATTTGAGCTTGCGTAACAGGTCTTTTTCTTTAGATCCAGCTTCTGAACCTCTTTTTTGGTGTTTTCTAGGAACATCTATGGTTTTAGAAAGAGACTAATCAAATTTTGGAACAACTGTTTAGACCTTAAGACTGGAGAAAAATTGACTGAAGCATCTTTTATATACTCCTGCAAATGCAAAGCAAAAGCAGTTTCTAAGGCTTCCTGGTTGTCATTCAGATTTTATCTTCAAGATTAAGGAGTAGACAGTAGTTGGAAAATTAGTTCTCCCCAACGAAGTCGCCAATATGTTATCACTCAGGTTGTTCCCTTTGACTCCTAAGGGAATACGGCCGAGGTAACCACAAACCAATCTTTGGACTGCAGGTCCTAGCCTACCTGCAATCAGAGAGGGCTCTCTCTTTAGGATTTAGCTTTGTTTGGAGGATTTTAGGCTAGTTATGGAGTTCTATGTGTTTTGTTTAAGTTTTGGTGGGATGGTTGATTTATTCAAGAAGAGTTGGCATACAAAGTATAAGAGATTCAAACCATTGGGCATGGAGTCATGAAGTAGGGCTGCTGGTGTGTTTTCTTGGTCACAAGGGGATTATGAAGTAGGATAACTATATATGAAACAACATTTAGGATAAATAAGAATGGAATGAGGGCTAAGGAATGAGAGGCGATTAAGAATGTATCTTTCAACTTAATAGAGGGAAGGTGAATGAGCTCTATCTAGGAGCAGTCAATAATTCCTAGATAACTGTCATATATGTGTGAATTAGGGGAAATATGAGCCAAAAGGAATTCACATTTATAGCTAATTCAGAGGAAAACATATAGAAACAACAAAAATTGAGCATAGAGTGCAATTAAACAAATTCTAGGCTACTCATTCTTCCTGTTATTTAGACAATGATACGATAATGGTTAAACATATATGTAATGAAATAGAATGAAGAAACACTTATTGTTCCATGTATCAGCACAAGAATTCCACAATCACTCTTAGACCATTTGAACACAGTAAACAGTCATTACTCCAATCTTTTCAGCAGTCTTTGATTAAGAGAAATTCTTAGATATACAATACGAGTCTCTCATGAAGTGAATTGATCAACCAACCAACCCCAAATACATTCTATGAGGGGATATATATACAAAACGAAGATGAAAAATATCTAGGGGATGAGTTATTAACTCATAAATTATTTCACCAACTCCTAAGGAGCGGTTGGTGAAGGAGTAAATGCTGGAGTAAATACAAAAGTAACAGTTGTTCTTTTCTATCATAAAATGTTGATTTTTTCGTTCATTTGAGTCGGCTGAGGCCGTGCCTTCAAAATCCGCGCTTCTATGGCTTGCTATTCTAGCTCTTTGCCTTTTCATTGATTTGACGTGCTCCACCTATTCTTTCTTATGCTTTATTCGGTCCTTACTATTGACGTGTAGCTGACATGGAATTTGAAAATTGAAAAAAGGAGCCAAAGACTGAAGTCACTTGGGTAAAATGGCCAGCATTGCTTGCCACCAATCTTCAGGAGGAAGCTAATGCCTTTGTATATTGATGAGTGTCTCATCTGCCTCTATATATTTGTAATAGTTGGGTGGCATCTCAAACAGGTGGTTCACTTCATTCTCCATATAAAATAAGTTTTCCATCTTATCAGAGAGAGTATGTCCTGTAGGAGATCATGCTTGTGCTGAAGAACTTGATGAAGCAGTAAGCTGATTGGTGACATAATTACTGAGCCTAGTTGCATATTGGTCACATGTCAATAACCTTCCAAAGCTGGTTAATAAGCTAGGCAATCCTCTAGTCTGCAGTGCTGCAAGCTTTATCTCAAAATTATCTACATCCTTTTGGATTTCCCAACATCTTTCTTCTAGAGTCTGAATAAGACTTCTTAAAGTCAGCACTTTCTTGGCTGTCAGTATGGCATCTATTCTGTTCATAATCTGTAATGCTGCCAATTCTTCCCTAGTCTGATGATTTAAGAAGTTGATCATTTTTTTGGCTTGCTCAGGCATGTTTCCCAATGTTGTTTTGGCTCTCTGAGTTTCAAACTAGGCTTTGCCAATTAGCTACACCTGTTCATACATGGCTTGAATTGACCTCCATTGGCCAGTGATTGACTGATTTATCTTGGCCCACAAAATCTTTTTTATTTCCATCAGGGTGTTGTCTAAATCTATCTCTTTCTCCAAGGCTTTAATTTTTTCATTCGAGGCCTTAGTTTCCCTGGTTTTTTCAGCTACTGTCATTTTAGACTTGTCATACTTTTCTTCAAGATTGGCCAATTTCGCTTTGGCCTCTTTTATCTATGTAGTCTGAAGCTCAAGTTCCTTGATAGCTTTCATTATTTCTTCCATGCTCATGCTTGATTCAGATGTTGTTGTAGTTGCTGATGTTGTTGTTGCTAGGATTGCTGCTGACTGTGTGGGAGGAACAGGGACATTAGCTAGAATTGTTGGAGGTGGGTGGGAGGTTGCCTCTGCCTGCTTGCTCTGGCCTGCTTTTTCTAATTCTTCCTCTATTTGGATTAGTCTTTGATTCATTTTCATTAGCAAATCTAATGTATCTTCAGTTTCTTTCTCTTGTATTAACTCTGCAGTTTGAGGGTGTTCAGTAGGAGGCAACCTCAATCGCTTTCTCAATGCAGAAATATCATCATCCTTTTTCTTCATGAGGGCCCTCACACCCTTAGGGTCCTTAGGATCATGTACTAGGTCATTAATAATGTCCTCCAATCTTTTAATTCTGTTGTCTTTAGCTGTGGAGGACATTCTTTCCAAATCTAAATGAATGTTAGTGTTCTTTAACAATTCTTTTAACTCATGAGCGAGTGTGGCCTTGTCTGCTAAAGTAGCATAGACCATCTCACCAGTTTGCTTATGTTGCTCAATTTGGTCCATGGGGTGGATGTCTTTGGCCATGACCTAAAAATTTGTCCTAACATAGTCCGCAGCTGTCTGTGGCTGCTGAACTTTGGGTTTGAAGTGGCTAAAAATCATTTTCTCTTCCTTGATATCATATGCTGCCATCAGTATTTCTTGCTTGGCAGGTGTTGCTTTCAGGAAATGGTCATATAGTTGTATTATTAGTAGCTCATTTTGAGCTTTGATCTCTTTGAAGCTGGCGTTGCCAATAGCTGGTCTTTTGCTTTGTTGTGTGGAGGAAGACACCTCCATGGCATGCTGTCTATCTAGATCTTGTTGGAAAGAGTTGGTCGGTGTTTGTTTGCTTCCCTCTCTGTCTCTGCTTGGGCTTTCAAGGATCTCTTCACTGATTTCCTCCTCAAATGGAGAATCAACTCTTTTCCTCTTAGGTTCAGGCTGCTGTGTAGATCCACTGGTAGGTGTGGAATCCTCTCTGTCACATTTTCTGCTTCTTTCCTCATGTGCAGGAGTCTGTAAAACTGGCATTTGGGGTGCCTCTATTTGCTGTGGAAGAGCCTATTCTTGGGACTGCTCTTTTGAGGTAACAGGCAGCTCTGTAGTCACCTGTTCTATATCCATTGGCTCTTTGCCTTTTGTTGTACCTGTTGTTGATGAAGATGGTGCTTGGCCGTGTTGTGCAGCTGCAGCAGTTGATGTCCCGTCTCCAATTTGTTGTGGCCACCTGAATGTTACCTGCTCACAAGAATCTAACTCAAGAGTTTTTTCAAGGTCTTTAACATTTTGTTCCATAATTTCCTCCTGAGTGAATTCTTCAACTAAAGTGCCTTGTGCCCATGCATCTTGATTAGCATAATTTTCAATGTGTGGGATTTTGCAGTGTATATAGGGTCTCAATCTATATTTGACTCTTCTGGCACTAATAAAGCCAAGTGGGTCATAAGGGTCCCACCAGAAACTTCTCTTCAACATAAGTTTATCCTTCAGTATTAGGTCAGCATCTTGCCAACCTTCCTTCCTGTTCATGATAAAGGTGCCTAGGCAGTCTCTAAATTTCAGGTGAGCCTTCTTCTAGGTGCTGTGGAAATGAGTCAGATCTAAATTGATAATCTGCCTGTAGTATTCCAAGGAAAATAACCTCATTGGTACATATCTTGGGAGCCTGTAAGGACAAAGCTCACAACCATAAATTCTAATGACAGTGTGATCCTAATATAGATACAAATAACCTAATTTGTAGCTCTTAGATAGCTGCAATATCTTCTGCATTTCATAAGATATTCTAGGAGGAGGAGCTTTCATCAAGAGGCGGGAGGCTGGATAAACAAACTGGTCAATAAACTCACAGTAAGAGTATGGAGAATGTTGGACTTGATGGAATACTGATGACTAGAGGACAATAGACCTTCCTTCTCCTTTTGAATCCAATTTCTTGATGGGAAACTGGAAGCTTTCAGACTGGTAATATAAGAACAAATGGTAGATGTATGAGGAATATTTGAAGATTACCTCCCTATTTAGCTGTATGAGCTGGTCGTAAATTTTGTTTGCTATGAACTTGGCATAGTTATACTTGATAGAAGGAGGCCGCCCTTGGCTGAATGAAGACAACAGAAGCAGCACTGTCTCATCCACATGTTCACTCGTTCTGAAACCTAACACATAGGATATCATATCTACTAGTAGCTTGCCAACCTCATTGAAATGGTCATATAGGAATGGATGTGGCTCCTTAGGTTGGTAGTCTTCCTTCATAAACGTCTTAGCAATTCTTTCAATCTTGGGAGTAAGGAAAGAGGAGGCATCTTCCAGTAAGTGCTTCATGGAGAAAGGATACAGTAGTTGCGTTTGCTTGAAATTTAACATCTGGTTGATGGAGTCAGGAGTGATATAAAAAAGTATGCTCCTAGATGGCGACTTGACATCTCTCTGATTTGGTTCGTAATTCGTAGCACACAGGTGAATAATCTCTAGAAAGACATTGACAGAGGGGAGGAAATAATGTGGTAAATTGGACTCCCATATTCGATACATGTCAGAGTTGCCAAGAAAACAGTTTCTTAGCTGGAAATAGCTATGCAAAGGATTCCTATTCCCAACTAGGTCTTGAATAAGATAATCATTGTCAGCCAGGGCCATTGCCTCAAGCTCTTTGTTTGGTGAATTGATGGGAGGGATGTCTAGAGCTGATGGAGTGGCAATTTTGAACTTTTTTGTGCTTGCACTTGGAGTGAATATTAGTGAGAAAGCAAGCTAAGGACAATCACTTTTGAGTATTTGCAAAGAAGCTAGAGAATGAGTTTGAACTGAGGCAGTGGTCTTCAATGTCTGTAGCTTATCATAAAAGAGGCCAATTCACAGAATTGGAGTAAGCTTTTCCTCTCTTTGATAATTTCACTGGGTTGATAGACTGTGTGGGTAAACTACTGAGGAAATAGGGATGATTTCTGAGATGAATGTGGGATTTTTACAGAGGATTATGCAACAAGGGGCAATGCACGACCATATGAACATTCTGCCAGCAATATGAACCTTTAAACCATATTTTGACGGTGATATTTGTAAGTGGGCGCGGGTTCACAGAGCGTTCTTCAGATAGAGTGTTGATTGGAGAATTTGGGGCAGCATTCAGGTGCTTTAATGTCTTCAGTTCGGTAATTTGCAAAGTTTTATGCAAATGAAATAGAGAAAATGGTGAAACAGGGGCAAATAGGTGAACTTGGGAAAATACCTGGTTTCAACGGTGCCAAGGGTGGACGAGCTAGTACAATGGCAAGCTATGGAGTTGAATTGCTAGTTGCAGCAGCTTGGCTGGTTGAGTCTGAGCTTTGGGCGCGAAAACAATCATGAGAGTGAATGAGAGTTTTACAAATGGACTGATAGAAATGAAATAAAATGGTCGTTTTGCACGCTTTTTATGCAAAAATGACATTTGGCGCTTTTGGCGCTTTGACGGGGTGATGTCAGTATGACATCGTCGGCGGGTCCCAGGTATGGATGGGTGTCGTGGCATCTGACGAGATGGTGATGCAGCAACGACACGGTGGCAGGGCGCAGGCAGAAAAGGGGATGAGGTGGTGGTAATGTGGCAGAGCATCGGCAGAGCGACGATGACGTCAGGGGAAGATGTGGCGCCGACGTCACACATGGGATGCGATTTCTTGTTTGTATCACACCGCTGTTGCACAGAAGCGGTTTCGGAGGAGAGGGCTCCGCCACAGTCGGGAGGGCCACGCGTGGCAGGAGTACGATGGGAAAACCGCCCATCTCCCAGATGATAACCCTCAACACATCGGGGTAGGAAAAGATCTACCCACCATAGATCTGGGGCCTTGGCCATCGGGTGGATGATGGGACAGGTAAGGTAGCAGAGGGTTAGGGATGGGGCCCGCGTGCTATGTAATATTTGTTTGATCACACGGCGGGGGGTAAACATTAGAAATGCAGGTTTATGGGGTTAGGATTAAAGGGAAATGGTTCTTAGTTTAACCAGGGGTCAAACTAACTCCAGATTATAACACGAAAGGGTTAACAGTAGCCCCAGATGGACTATTATTTCCCTGACTTAAGAAATATGGCTATAGTGCCAAGGGGTAGGAATATTATTATTTTTTTCTGGATTTTATATAGTTTCACGTAGAATAGGGGGAAGGGAAATGATTTAGGGAGCTAGATAATAGGGTTAGATGTTAATATGGATTGAAAAGGAAATGGATATATACTAAGTTTATAGAATGGAAACTTAAGTGTAGGGAAATGAATGGACTGTGTAAAGATTAATTTTACACAAGAAATGTGGCTTCTTTTCACTAAGTCAACTCAGATGTCAACTTGTTTTCTTAACTAGAATGGAGTGAAAATGGACTTTTGGGCAGATTCCAAGGTCCTTGAGGGGATGTTAGTGAATGATTTCTGAGGGGATGAAGGGGGAGTTAGACATGCTTCCAAACCTTGCCATCAAATAGTGCCTTGTTACTCCTACCTCAAATGAGATGAGCTTTCTTTGTTTAGGTCAAAACTGAATATGATCTTGCTTCTGCAACCCCAGGCTACCTACCCAGCTTAATACACCTAGCATTTTTTGTTACTTCAGGAAGGGTGCACTTAGACTTGCAAACCCTGATTACTTTTTCTTTTTCAACTGCCCTCCTATCTAAAAACTACCCTTATTGCTTCCAAGGGCCCAGATTAGACAACTGGGCTCCTTAATTCTCTACCTAGCTAATAATCTACCAAGTTTAAACAGTTTGGACAGATTTTCTTTCTCTATTTTCTAAAACAAGCAATTTAAACCTAGGGAGGCCAAGATTAAGCTGTTTGGCCCTCCCTTAACTGTGAAATTCTTCAAAAATGGAACTTTTGCAACATGAAAAGGATGAACATTTTTGGCACTTCCACTGTCAATCATGAAAAATGAAACCTATTGGTATAGGAAGCTAACAGTGGCTCCACTTGGGGGTGGCCTTTCCTTTTGAAAGGCCAAGAACAGCATGTCAGACTACATTAATCTTTAGTTGTTGCTATACTCTGAAATTTTCCTTCTTCTCAATGCCTTTGACTGAATTCTTATAAGCTAATATGCAGTATCTTTTTGAGTTGAATTGCAGAGAAATTACAGCTCTGCTTTCCTTTTGGGTGCTTGTGAACATATTGAAATCTGCTTGGGCACTTTTTGGAATTATTTCAAACAACAGAGATCTGAAATGGAGATTTCTTTGATCTTTCCTTGAAAATTTGTTGCGTTATTCCCTCTTATCAACCTGCTATAAAAGCGAAAACAAAGTGCTAGAAATATAAAATATTAATGTAAAAATAATATACAGAGCTGCGTTGTATCTAGACGGGGTCATGATATTGCTTCAACATGCGGCCATTAGCAGGGCCTTCCTCATATGTGCTTCCATCCAAACTCTTCAGAAAATATGTGTTGTTGCCGTGAATAGCAGAAATAATAAAAGGGGCCTCTCCAAAGGAAATCGAACTTGCGATGCTTTCCTTTGTCCTCCCTTCTTGAATCCCATCTTAAGGCTTTGTTGCCCATGAATAAATCTTTAGCCTTTGTTCTTTTGTCAAACATTTTCTTGAGCTTCTCTTGTAAAACTTGAGCTCTGTCATACACTTGTTCTCTTGTTTACTGCAAATGGATGGTTTGGTTTATCCTCCTTTGGATATCATTGGGCTCAGCCTGAATCACTTGCAGCAGCTTGATAACAAGGATTCCCAAAGAAGAAGGGAAATTGGCCTCCATGCCATAGACTAACTCATATGGGCTCATCCCAAAGGATCTCTTGGTTGTTAATCTATCAACCCATTGTGCATTTGTGAGCTTTTTGTGCCAATTATTTTTAGTTTCCTCTAAGAATTTCTTGATGAAATTGATTAGGCTTTTGTTGGATGACTCGTCTAGGCCATTACCTTGAGGGCAATAGGCTGTGGAGTGACCTAAGGTGATGTGAAATTTATGGCAAAAATTGATCATTCTTTTGATTTGAAGGCAACAACATTATCTGTGATGATTTTTTCAGGGCAGTCAAATCTGGACAGAATATTGTTTCCAAGGAATTGGATAATGGTGGATTCATTGGCTTGCCTACATGGGATGGCTTCAATCCACTTGGTGAAATAGTATGTGGCTGTTAGAATCCACTTATGCTGGCCTGAGGATGATGGGTGGATTTCTCCAATGAAGTCAAGACCCCATTGTTGAAAAGGTTTCTCGGTTGAAATGGGCTTAAGGGGCAACGGCAGAAGCTTTCTTTTTCCTTCAAATATTTGGCATTTGTGGCATGAAATCGCAAACGTTTTGACATCTGAAAACAATGAGGGCCAATAGAAACCAACCCTTAATATCTTATCAGCAGTGGAATTCCAATATAGATGCCCTCCACAGTCCCCTGCATGGAATTCTTTCATAAGACTGTCAGTTTCATTTCCATTTAAACAGTTCAACAAAATTCCTTCATGATTTTTCCAAAACAGGGCACCATCTAAGACACAAATCTTTGATGCTTTCATTTTTAAAAATCTCTTTTTGGTTCTAGATGACCCTGGGGGAGCACACAGGTTTAACAATATAAAACAAATATCATGATACCATGGGGATTGCAAAAAAGCTTCACAGATCTGTGGAGTCGCTAGCTCCTTTTCATTGTCGAGTTCATTTATATCTAAGGCTTGAAAATTGGTTTTGGACATCAGTTTGGCTAAACCTTGTCCCTTTATAAGCTTGGTGGGTTTTATCTCAATGTCATACTCCAGGATATTGGCAATCCATTTTCCTCCTTTTCCTTCTAGCCCCTCTTGAGTTAATATGTCTTTTACAACAACGCTTGGCACATAAGCAATCACATGGCGGTATAAAATGTAAATTCTGAAGTCTTTGATGGCCTTAAGAAGGGCATAGGCCTGCTTTTCCATGATTTGGTACTTCAAGGGGGAATACCTAAGGGCTCGGCTGAAAAAGGCAATGGGCTTTTCATTTCCTTGGTCATCCTTTTGTAAGAGGACAGTGGCTATGGAATGTTCAGATGCAAATGAAAAAATGATGAAATCCTTATCAAATTGTGGACTTGTGAGGACTCGTGTTTCTGTTAATGCAGTTTTTATGCCCTCAAAGGCTTGCTTGGCTTCTAAAGTCCATTTTACCTTGGAATATTTCTTGAGCATATTGCTTAGCAACCTTATCAGTTCAGCCAAGTTTGGGATAAATCTCTTTAGGAAATTGATCTTTCCCAAGAAAGCTTGCAATTCTTTGATGTTTCTTGGATAAGGGATTTGTAGAATGGCTTGAATCCTTTCGGGATCAATTCTAATCCCATATTTAGAAATAATGTGGCCAAGAAGTTTGCCTTCTTCTAGACCAAACAGGGATTTCTTAGGGTTTAATGGTATGCCATATTTTCTACAAGTTAGGAATATTTGCCTTAGGTCCTTTAGGTCCTCTTGATCGGATTTTGAGAAAGGGGTAAGGTCATCAAGGTAGACAACCAAGAAATCATGGATTTCCTTGGCAAAAGCAATGTCCATGGCCCTTTGAAAGGTTGCACCTGCATTTTTGAGTCCAAAAGGCATTTTAACATATTTGAAGGTTCCCTAGGGTGTTGTAAAGGCTTTCTTGTCTTGGTCATCCCGGTGAAGTAATATCTGATTGAAACCTGAGAATCCATCAAGCAATGAAATTCTTGAGGACCCCACTACTCTCTGTAGAATATAGTCCATTTTGGGCAAAGGTTAGTGGTCTTTTAGAGAGACTTGGTTTAAGTTTCTTATGTCTACACACATTCTGATCTCAGCTGATTTTTTCCTTGTGGGAACCAGATTGGATACCCATTCAGAAAATTTGATGGGTGCTATGATACCTACTTCAAACATTTTCTTCACTTCCTTTTCAATGAGGGGAAGAATTAAAGGGTTAATTCTTCTAAGTTTCTACTTAAATGGTTTTTGGTTTGGTTTTAAGGGAATAGTATGTTGAATAACTGAGGTGTCATAGGACTTTAAGTCCTCATAACGCCAAGCAAATACATCTTGGAACTCTTTGAACAACTCCACATACTTTGTTTTTTGATCAGGTGGCAAATTTTTGGATAGTTTAATGACTTTGGGCTTCTCTGCTGTCCCAATATTGCAGTCCTCAATTGCAGCATTTAAGGGTTGCATTTTTGGCTTTTTTGGGATGTCATTTGCATCAAACATGTCTTCTAATGGAGTTAGGCCAGCAGGGAGAAAGTTGTTTTTTAAATCAATGATTTCGGCCTCTGTTTTGGCTATTTCCTCCAAATGCATCGGTTTCAACTCTTCTATGTTTTTCTGGTCAAAGATAGTTGGGCACAATATCTGTTTTGCTGCTTCGGCTGTTGGAGTTTGCTAACTTTGGATTATTGTTTGTTGTTGTTGGTAATCCATGACATCATCATCTATATTTAGGTCTAAAAACTCCTGCTGTAAGGTGAGGAAATTGTTAATTTGTACATCATTTTCAAACACTTGCCAGTCTTTGATATTGTCAGGGACACCTGGCCTGTTCTTTATCTCAGTAGTGAAATGGTGATTGGGCTCAAAAGGCAACTTGCAGGTGCTAGCAAAGGTAGCTAGGCTGTGCGCATGTATGTTATGGTTTCTGGAAATCTTAGCAAGCTGGAATTTGGTGAAGGAATTGAGTATGTCTGTCGCAGCAGACCTATAAGCTCTTAACCTATTGTCATTGGTGACAAAGTTGCCTTTCACCTGTTGTATGATCAGGTCAGAGTCTCCTAGAATTGAGACTCTTGTGGCTCCCAGGGATTTGATCAGTTTGAGGCCTAAGAGGAGGGCTTCGTATTCTGTCATATTGTCGGTACATCTGAAATTCAGTCTATAGGATGACCCTATGCGTGGTTTTTATGTGTATTGTGAATCCACACTCCTGCCCCTGCTCCTAACTTATTAACTGAACCATCAAACTCTAAATACCATGTGATTTCTTGCTTGTGGCCAGTATCAAGAGTTTCAGACATTTTAGGATTGTGGGGACCTATGTTTTGTATTTGAGGAATTTATTCTTGTATACTAGTTGTACTGTTTGTTTTGACACTTTCATGAGTATGGGAAACCAATTGTTCATTCATGCTTATCTCATGTTCTAAAGCCAAAGGCTTATTATCAGTTGGAGGAGATATTTCATCATTAAACAGAATAAAAGAGTCCATATCAGAATGGATTGAGTAAATGGGGAAGTTTTGAGGATTTTCATCACTACTCACCACATATTTCATCAAAGTTTCTTTGTACAGTCTCTTTGGTTTCCCAAAGACTAAAATAGTGGCATAGGACATGTCTAATTGCAAAGGTCACTGGAGTGTGGCCCCCCAAGATCTTGATAACAACATGCCATACTTTGGTGGAATGTCAGCTACCACCACATCCATCAAGTTTGTTTTGTTTGGGTACTAGATTAGAGAGACACACAAATCTTTGATCAGGCCTAAACACTTGACCTGACTGGAGTCAAATCAGAATAAGTCTTTATATGGTGTTGTGATATCCAAGTTTAGTTTCTCCATTACGAATTTAGGAATTAGGTTGTGTGAAGCTCCTGAATCAAACATTGCATTGTGTAAGACTTTATCATGGATATGTAGACTGACATAAAAGGGTAGAACACCTCCATTTGCTATTTTTCCATCGACTTCTGGAACAAAAAGTAACTCAGGTGTATCATCTAAGACATTAACATCGTCCCTATTCTCTGGTATTTGTAGTGACCTTTTGATTTGTTGTTTGTACACATCATGTTTAGCAAGCTCAGAGAGAGGGATAGATATCTTCAACTTGGCTATTTCAGCCTCTAAATCAAATGGTTTTTCTGATTGGGTTTTAGTATTATAATTGGCAGATTTTCCTTTTTCAACTGTGTTTTCAGCAATTTTCTCTTGATTATCAGTTTTGTCCTGGAGTATTTCTGTTTCGGAAGCATTTTGAGGGGTGTTCTTTGAATTCTCTTTTAAGGAAGAGGATACTAATGGTTGTTTTTATGAGGGGTGTATCTCTGTTATCTCCTCTACTGTCACTTCCTTTGGGTTTTGGCCTTTTCCATCAGCAGGTTATATTAAGGCAGCTTTTTCGTTTATTTTCTTTGGTTGTTTAGTATCCTTTGTTTTGACAGGTTTTGGCACCTCTATGGTCCTAATTCTCAACTTGTATTGCTTGTGAACTTCATATACAGCTGCATCATAACCTTCTCTGAAGTCAAATGACTCACGAGATTTGGTTTGAAATTGTTTAAATTCTTGGGCTTCTTGGTCATCTTGAGTTAGAAAGACCTGTTGTTCACTATCTAGACCCATTAAGTTAATGTGAGGATCCTCTTTCGGTTCACTTGAGGTTGAGGCCTCCGCATAATTTTCTTGAAATGGAGGTCTGATATTCTGATCAGGACCAATCCTTCAAGCATTTCGGTTCAGATTTTTTCTAAAATTAGGATTCCTAGCTGTATTGCTTGTTTGCCCTTCCCAAGATGATTTTCTTTCAATGGTCTCTACCCGGTCTCCCAATCTGTCCATATCTTTGATGATTTCATCTAATTTTTGCTCAAATGTTGAAGGTTCTTCATTGAATGTTGTTCTTCTTTCTGTTCTCACTCGATTTCGTTTGGCAATCAAGTTTGCTTCCACACTAACAACGATATTCTACATGTTTGCTAGGTTTAATGGGGCTCTTTCCTTCAATTGATATGCCATGTCTGATTCAAATCCATTAGGGAATTTGATCAAGGCCAATTTAGGCGGGGGTCTAAGGTTTTGTGGCATGGCATTGTATGTATTGTTAAACCTAGCACAATAATCTTGAACAGTCTCTTGTGGACCCCTTTTTAAATTGTCATACTCAGTTAATATATGTAAAGGGTCTTTTTTCTTTTCCCATCTGTTTAATAATACTTGATATAGGGCCTTGAGATCAGCTATAGAATTTGTAGTAAGAGACCTAAACCAGGTCCTTACATCACCAGTTAGACTTTGAACAAAGATCTTCATCCTTACTCCATCATCATCAATTTCATAGTTTTCAAAATAGTCCTGCATCTTCTTGGTGTGCATTTGGGCTGTATAGGAACCAACACCATCAAAATAAGTAATCTTACTTTGATAATCTTGAGGCATAGCCCCTGGATTTGTAGGTAATTGTAAGGGAGCATATCTATTGGCCATATTTGCAAGAACAAATGGGACAACAAGAAGAAATGGAACAACTCAAACAACAACAACAACAGTGGTACTGGGAGTAGTATGCGCAGTAAATGGAGGAGTGGAAGAGGTGCTTGGAGAGATGGATGATGAACTAGGGGAAACAGGGTTTGAACGAAATAAAACGTTGAGAGGGTTTGGAACACAGCCGGGCTAAATTGTTTTAGGACTAGAATCAGCAAAGTGTTCTTGTTGCTCTTGTTTCCTAAGGATCTTAGGAATTAGATTGGGATTTTCAAAAACAACTGGAGGATCTGGGTCAGGATTTGACCTTCTCTAATGGGTCATTTTCTTTGGAGCCAGCTTCTGAACCTCTCTTTTGGTGTTTTCTAGGAACATCTGTGGTTTTAGAAAGAGACTGATCAAATTTTGGAACAACTGTTTAGACCTTAAGACTGGATAAAAATTGACTGAAGCAGCTTTTATATACTCCTGCAAATGCAAAGAAAAAGCAGTTTCCAAGGCTTCCTGGCTGTCATTTAGATTTTATCTTCAGTATTAAGGTGTAGACAGAAGTTGGAAAATTAGTTCTCCCCAGCGAATTTGCCAATATGTTATCACTCAGGTTGTTCCCTTTGACTCCTAAGGGAATACGACGGAGGTAACCATAAACCAATCTTTGGATTGCAGGTCCTAGCCTACCTGCAATCAGAGAGGGCTCTCTCTTTAGGATTTAGCTTTTTTTGAAGCATTTTAGGCTAGTTATGGAGTTCTTTGTGTTTTTTTTTAAGTTTTGGTGGGATGGTTGATTTATTTAAGCAGAGTTAGCATACAGAGTATAAGAGATTCAAACCATTAGGCATGGAGTCATGAAGTAGGGTTGCTGGTGTGTTTTCTTGGTCACAAGGGGACTATGAAGCAGGATAACTATATATGAAACAACATTTAGGCTAAATAAGAATGGAATGAGGGTTAAGGAATGAGAGGCAATTAAGAATGTCTCTTTCAACTTAACAGAGGGAAGGTGAATGAGCTCTATCTAGGAGCAGTCAAGAATTCCTAGATAACGGTCATACATGTGTGAATTAGGGGAAATATGAGCCAAAAGGAATTCACATTTATAGCCAATTCAGAGGAAAACATATATAAACACCAGAAATTGAGCATAGAGTGCAATTAAACAAATTCTAGGCTATTCATTCTTCCTGTTATTTAGACAATGATACGATAACGGTTAAACATATATGCAATGAAATAGAATGAAGAAACACTTATTGTTCCATGTATTAGCACAAGAATTCCACAGTCACTCTTCGACCATTTGAACACAGCAGATAGTCATTCCTCCAATCTTTTCAGCAATCTTTGATTAAGAGAAATTCTCAGATACACAGTGCGAATTTCTCATGAAGTGAATTCATCAACAGACCAACCCCATACATTCTATGAGGGGATATATATACAAAAAGGAGATAAAAAATATCTAGGGGATGAGTTATTAAATCATAAATTCTTTTACCAAGTCCTAAGGAGAGGTTGGTGAAGAAGTAAATGCCGAAGTAAATACAAAAGTAACAGTTCTTTTCTGTCAGAAAATGTTGATTTTTTCGTTCATTTGATTCGGCTGAGGCTGTGTCTTCAAAATCTGCGCTTCTATGGCTTACTTTCTAGCTCTTTGCTTTTTCATTTATTTGACGCACTCCGCCTGTTCTTTCTTGCGCTTTATCCGATGCTTACTATTGACCTGTAGGTGACATGGAATTTGAAAATTGAAAAAGGAGCCAAAGGCTGATGTCACGTGGGTAAAATGGCCAGCATTGCTTGCCACCAATCTTCAGGAGGAAGCTGATGCCTATCTTGATGAGTGTCTCATCTGTCTCTGCATATTTGTAATAGTTGGGTGGCATCTCAAACAGGTGGTTCAATTCATGCTCCATATAAAATAAGTTTTCCAGCTTATCATAGAGAGTCTGTCCTGTAGGAGGTGATGCTTGTGCTGAAGAACTTGATGATGCAGTAAGCTGATTTGTGACATAATTATTGAGCCTAGTTGCATATTGGTCACATGTCAATAACATTCCAGAGTTGGTTAATAAGCTGGGAAATCCTCTAGTCTGCAGTGCTGCAAGATTTATTTCAAAATTATCTACATCCTTTTGGATTTCCCGACATCTTGATTCTAGAGTCTGAATAATACTTCTTAAATTCAACACTTTCTTGGCTGTCAGTATGGCATCTGTTCTGTTCATAATCTGTAACGCTACCAATTCTTCCCTGGTTTGATGATTTAAGAAGTTAATCATTTTGTTGGCTTGCTCAGGCATGTTTCCCAATGCTGTTTTGGCTCTCTGAGTTTCAAACTGGGCTTTGCCAATTAGCTCCACCTGTTCATACATGGCTTGAATTGACCTCCATTGGCCAGTGATTGACTGATTTATCTTGGCCCACAAAATCATTTTTATTTCCATCAGGGTGTTGTCTAAAGCTAGCTCTTTCTCCAAGGCTTTAATTTTGTCATTCAAGGCCTCAGTTTCCCTTGCTTTGTCAGCTACTGTCACTTTAGACTTGTCATACTTTTCTTCAAGATTGGCCAATTTGTCTTTGGCCTCTTTTATCTCTATAGTCTGAAGCTCACGTTCCTTAACAGCCTTCATCATTTCTTCCATGCTCATGCTTGATTTAGATGTTGTTGTAGTTGCTTCTACTGTTGTTGCTGGGATTGCTACTGACTGTGTAGGAGGAACAAGGACATTAGCTAGAATTGCTGGAGGTGGGTGGGAGGTTGCCTCTGCCTGCTTGCTCTGGACTTCTTTTTCTAATTCTTCATCCATCTAGATTACTCTTTGATTCACTTTCATCAACAAATCTAGTGTATCTTCAGTTTCTTTCTCTTGTATTAACTCTGCAGTTTTAGGGTGTTCAGTAGGAGGCAACCTCAATCACTTTCTCAATGCAGCAATATCATCATCCTTTTTCTTCATGAGGGCCCTCACACCCTTAAGGTCCTTAGGATCATTTCTTAGGTCAATAATAATGTCCTCCATTGTTTTAATTCTATTGTCTTTAGCTGTGGAAGACATTCTTTCCAAATCTAACTGAATGTTAGTGTTCTTTAATGATTCTTTTAACTCATGAGCCAGTGTGGCCTTGTCTGCTAAAGTAGCGTAGACATTCTAACCAGTCTGCTTATGTAGCTCAATTTGGTCCGTGGGGTGGATGTCTTTGGCCACGACCTACAAATTTGTCCTGACATAGTCCAGAGTTGTCTGTGGCTGCTAAACTTTGGGTTTGAAGTGGCTAAAAATCATTTTCTCTTCCTTGATATCATATGCTGCCATCAGTCTTTCCTGCTTAGTAGGTGTTGCTTTCAGGAAATGGTCATATAGTTGTATTCTTAGTAGCTCATTTTGAGCTTTGATCTCTTTGAAGCTGGCTTTTCCAATAGCTGGTCTTTTTCTTTGTTGTGTGGAGGAGGACACCTCCATGGCATGTTGTCTGTCTAGCTCTTGTTGGAAAGAGCTGGTCGGTGTTTGTCTACCTCCCTCTCTGTCTCTCCTTGGGCTTTCAAGGATATCTTCACTGATTTCCTCCTCAAATGGAGAATCAACTCTTTGCCTCTTAGGTTCAGGCTGCTGTGTAGATCCACTATCAAGTGTGGAATCCTCTCTGTCACGTTTTTTGCCTCTTTCGTCATGGGCAGGAGTCTGTAAAACTGGCATTTGGGGTGCCTCTGTTTGTTATGGAGGAGCCTTTTCTTGGGACTGCTCTTTTGAAGTAGCAGGCAGCACTGTAGTCACCTATTCTGTATCCATTGGCTACTTGTCTTTTGTTGTACTTGTTGTTGATGAAGATGGTGCTTGGCCGTGTTGTGCAGCTGCAGCGGTTGATGTGTCGTCTCCAATATCTTGTGGCCACTTGAATGTTACCTGCTCACAAGAATCTAAGTCAAGAGTTTTATCAAGGTCTTTAGCATTTTGTTCCATAATTTCCTCATGAGTTAAATCTTCAACTAATGTGCCTTGTTCCCACGCGTCTTGATTAGCATAATTTTCAATGCGTGGAATTTTGCAGTGTATATAGGGTGTCAATCTATATTTGACTCTTCTGGCACTAATAAAGCGAAGGGGGTCATAAGGGACCCACCAGAAACTTCTCTTCAACATAATTTGATCCTTCAGTATTAGGTCAGCATCTTGCCAAACTTCCTTCTTGTTCATGATAAAGGGGCCTAGGCGGTCTCTAAATTTCAGGCGAGCCTTCTTCTTGGTGCTGTGAAAATGAGTTAGATCTGAATTGATAATCTGCTTGTAGTATTCCAAGGAAAATAACCTCATTGGTACATATCTTGGGAGCCTGTAAGGACAAAGGTCACAGCCATAAATTCTGATGACAGTGTGATCCTGATATAGATACCAATCACCCAATTTGTAGATCTTAGATAGCTGCAATATCTTCTGCATTTCATAAGATATTCTAGAAGGAGGAGCTTTCATCAAGAGGCAAGAGACTGGATAAACAAACTGGTCAATAAACTCACAGTAAGAGTATGGAGAATGCTGGACTTGATGGAATACTGATGACCAGAGGACAACAGATCTTCTTTCTCCTTTTGAATCCAATTTCTTGATGTGAAACTGGAAGCTTTCAGACTGATAATATAAGAACAAATGGTAGATGTATGAGGAATATTTGAAGATTCCCTCCCTATTTAGCTTTATAATCTGGTCATGAATTTTGTTTGCTATGAACTTGGCATAGTTATACTTGATAGAAGGAGGCTGCACTTGGTTGAATGAAGACAACAGAACCAACACTGTCTCATCCACATGTTCACTCGTTTTGAAACCTAACACATAGGATATCATATCTACTAGTAGCTTGCCAACCTCATTGAAATGGTCATATAGGAATGGAGGTGGCTCCTTAGGTTGGCAGTCTGCCTTCATAAACGTCTTAGCAATTCTTTCAATCTTGGGAGTAAGGAAAGAGAAGGCATCGTCCAATAAGTGCTTCATGGAGAAAGGATATAGTAGCTGCGTTTGCTTGAAATTTAACATCTGGTTGATGGAGCCAGGAGTGATATAAAAAAGTATGCTCCTAGATGGAGACTTGACAGCTCTTTGATTTTGTTCGTAATTTGCAGCACACAGGTGAATAATCTCTGGAAAAACATTGACAGAGGGGAGGAAATAATGTGGTAAACTGGACTCCCATATTCCATACATGTCAGAATTGCCAAGAAAATTGTTTCTTAGCTGGCAATAGGTATGCAAATGATTCTTGTTCCCAACTAGGTATTGAATAAGATAATCATTGTCAGCCAGGGCCATTGCCTCAAGCTCTTTGTTTGGTGAATTTATGGGAGGGATGTCTAGATCTGACGGAGTGGCCATTTTGAACTTTTCTCTACTCACACTTGGAGTGAAGATTAGTGAGAAAGAAGACTAAGGAAAATCACTTTTGAGTATTTGCAAAGAAGCTGGAAAATGAGTTTGAACTGAGCCAGTGGTCGTCAATGTCTGTAGCTTATCATAAAAGAGGCCAATTCACAGAATTGGAGTAAGCTTTTCCTCTCTTTGATAGTTTCACTGGGTTGATAGACTGTGTGGGTAAACTACTGAGGAAACAGGGATGATTTCTGAGCTGAATGTGGGATTTTTACAGAGGATTATGGTAACAGGGGGCAATGCACGGCCATATGAAGCTTCCGCCAGCAATATGAACCTTTAAACCATATTTTGACTGTGAGATTTGTAAGTGGGCACGGGTTCACAGAGCGTTCTTCAAATAGAGTGTTGATTGGAGAATTTGGGGCAGCATTCAGGTGCTTTAACGTCTTCAGTTCGGTAATTTGCAGAGTTTTATGCAAATGAAATAGAGAAAACGGTGAAATAGGGGCAAATAGGTGAACTTGGGCAAATACATGGTTTCAACGGCGCCAAGGGTGGATGAGTGGTACAATGGCAAGCTATGGAGTCAAAATGCAAGTTGTGGCAGCTTGGCTAGTCGAGTCCGAGATTTGGGAGCGAAAATGGTCATGAGAGTGAATGAGAGTTTTACAAATGGACTGATAGAAATGAAATAAAACGATCATTTTGCACGCTTTTTATGCAAGGAGGACATTTGGCAATTTTGGCGCTTTCACGGGGTGACGTCAGCATGACGTCATCGGCGGGTCCCAGGTACGGATGGGTGTCGTGGCATCTGACGAGACAGTGACGCAGCAATGACACGGTGGCAGGGCGCACGCAGAAAAGGGGATGAGGTGGCAGTAACATGGCAGAGCATCGGTGGAGCGGAGGTGACATCAGGGGAAGTCGTGGCGCCGAAGTCACATAGGGGAGGCGGTTTCTAGTTTGTATCGCACCGCTTTTGCACAGAAGAAGTTTCGGAGGAGGGGGCTCCGCCACAGCTGGGAGGGTGACGCGTGGCGGGAGTACGACGGGAAAACTGCCCATCTCCCAGACAATAACCCTCGGCACATCAGGGTAGGAAAAGACCCGCCCACCATAGATCTCGGGCGCTGGCCATCGGATGGCTGACGGGACAGGTAAGGCGGCAGAGGGTTAGGGACGGGGCCCGCGTGCTATGTAATATTTGTTTAATCACACGGCGGGTGGTAAACATTAGAAATGTGGGTTTATGGGGTTAGGATTAAAGGGAAATGGTTGTTAGTTTAACCAGGGGTCAAACTAACTCCATATTAGAACACGGAAGGGTTAACAGTAGCCCCAGATGGACTATTATTTCCCTGACTTAAGAAATATGGCGATAGTGCCAAAGGGTAGGGATATTATTATTTTTTTGGGATTTTATATAGTTTCACGTAGAATAGGGGGAAGGGAAATGATTTAGGGAGCTAGATAATAGGGTTAGATGTTAATATGGATTGAAAAGGAAATGGATATATACTAAGTTTATAGAATGGAAACTTAAGCATAGGGAAATGAATGGATTGTGTAAAGATTAATTTTACACAAGAAATGTGGCTTCTTTTCACTAAGTCAACTCAGATGTCAACTTGTTTTCTTAACCAGAATGGAGTGAAAATGGACTTTTTGTGTAGATCCCAAGGTCCTTGAGGGGATGTTAGTGAATGATTTCTAAGGTGATGAAGGGGGAGTTAGAAATGCTTCCAAACCTTGCCATCAAATAGTGCCTTGGTACTCCTACTTCAAATGAGATGAGCTTTCTTTTTTTATGTCAAAACTAAATATGATCTTGCTTCTGCAACCCCAGGCTACCTACCCAGCCTAATACACCTAGCATTGTTTGTTACTTCAGGAAGGGTGGACTTAGACTTGCTAACCCTGATTGCTTTTTCTTTTTCACCCACCCTCCTATCTAAAAACTACCCTTATTGCTTCCAAGGGCCCATATTAGACAGTTGGACTCCTTAATTCTCTACCTAGCTAAGAGTCTACCAAGTTTAAATAGTTTGGACATATTTTCTTTCTCTATTTTCTAAAAAAAGCAATTTAAACCTAGGGAGGCCAAGATTAAGTTGTTTGGCCCTCCCTTAACTATGAAATTATTCAAAAATGGAACTTTTGCAGCATGAAAAGGATGAACATTTTTGGCACTTACACTGTCAATCATGAGAAATGAAACCTATTGTTATAGGAAGCTAACAACAACAACATAAAAAAATTCATGGCTATCATCTGAAAGGGACCGGTGCAGGGATTTCATATGCATGATAGCCACTCCATTGCAGGCTCAGGCAGAAAGACATCCTTAGAGGAGTCTTGCAGTCATGATACATACTAGAAGAAGGATTCAGCGGAGAGATAGTGACCAGCAAACAGAGCCCAGAAAGGGAACAAGAAGGGCCACTGCATGCCTCAACACAAATCAAATGAAATCATGGAGCATTAACAGTCCTGCCAGCGCAGCATTCATCCTAACGAACATGATGGGGCATCTTTGGCATGAGAGAGCTCCCAGGCATCATAGCAGGCTGCCCAAAATATCTGAATATGGTTATTCCTTTATTAGAAGAGGAAAACCTCTGAGCCATGCCTGCCTATTGAGGGAATCAAACAGTTAAGGGACAAACCAGACAAGTCTAAGACTCTAAGCCTTATAGAGATATTAGGAGCATTATAAAGGGCCTAAAAGGTAGAAAACTACATGTAGCAAGGGTTCAACTTCTCGAGACTATTGAGACTTTGCTACTCAAGCTTCTCATCTTTATTCTAGCAACATAAGCTTCTTTTATTGTTATGTGTATAATTTCCATTTCTACTATGTTCTAGGCTATGCCTGTTATGCATTTGTTCATGTGCTCTTGATATTTAGCATTAGAGGATTTGTCATCCCACCTCTGTGTTGAAGTCTAGTATGTATCATTGAATGTGTTATGTAGGTTTCTATTTATTTAGTGCCAGAGAGCTGTCATCCTATATGTGCCTTAGGAAATAGATTTGCAGACCTTTTACTGGTTGCAGCCAGCCATCACGTGGTCTTATGCATCTATTGGCGTGGTCAGTATTCTCCATATTCACCTAATCTACAAACTACTGAGCATTAGTAGTCGAAATCCTCGTAAAGCTAAGGGTGTTCATGCATGTCTTGAGTAAAAATAGAGTTGAAATGGTTGTATGGCTTGATCCAAACCATTTTTTATTCCAATAGTTCAGAGAACAATATTGAAGATTATATGTTACCAGGCATCTCTGAGCTGCAACCTAGGAGAGTTTCCTGGAGTGCTAACATAATTGCAGTCATTGCCGAGGAGAGGAAACTAAAGTTCAACTTCCCTGGGAATCGACACCGACCCAACTTTAATGATAGGAAAAGTCTGGGCACATTTTTTGTTGTAATCATCTATCTAGCGACTCTACTGGAGGCTGAACCTCTTGGCAACTCCACTTCATAATTCTGGCTTAGTTTGTGAGGCATACTTGAAGAAATCCTTAGAAATTGCAAGATGACCCAGTACCTAACCCGGAAAAGACCATCAAGGAGAAGAAAGTATTGCAGAAAGGAGAATCGGGTATAGGTAAACCTAAAGATTATTATATATGTCTTTAAGAAGATCCTGCAATAGAACAAATACATGTTGAGAGTACAGATTCTAATACTTGCAGTGAAGAAAAGCTCTTAGAAATTCATAAAGCTCCTTATTGTTTAGTTTCTCCTTTTGTTGTTAGCCCAAAGGCAACCTCATCTCCTATTCACCATACTCCTTTGGTGTCATCAATCACTCTTCTGCCTTCTGTCATTCAGACTTCTAGTACTCTTTTAGTCACCATAGTTATGGCAGGTCCAAAAGCACCCACCAAAATGGAAGGAATCATAGTTGCTAGGTATGGACCTCTAATACTCGCCACTCCTTTTAATGCTATGCCCACTGGAGAATATCAGAAGTATATGCCTACGTTCATTGGGACTGAAGGTGTTGCCACTGAAGAACACCTTGATTCATTTTATAGCTATGCTGATAATCTAGATATTAGTGAAGAAGATGTGTGGATGAAAGTCTTTGTCCAAAGTGTTGTGTGTGGAGCATGATTGTTCAGAGGTCTTTGTTTCAGCCGGATGTATACCCCAGGAAGTTTTGTACACCCCTCCACACGGGGGGGCGCGGGG